>OX155955.1:12004722-12106699 GCA_944548615.1 Micropterix aruncella | reverse complement strand
AAAGTCAACTTCCAATAGCATTGCATGCTAAGGCACACAATTTAACTTTTGATAATTGTTTTAAAGTAAAAATTATTAAGTGCCTTGGCGATAACGCTAAAGAAAGAGACGTTAAATCTTGGGAGTTGGCTTTTATAAATATTTTAGGCGCTTGCAAGGGTCCCGGTCTGAATAGGCAAAATTAATACAGTAATTATATTTGTTCAGACATATTCATTAAAAGCTTATTAATATTTTTCATTTAAAAATCATTATTAATAATGTTTTTCAAGGTCGGTTATAGTGCATTTATAACGATATTGCAAAATATTATTAACCCATTTCTCTATGTTCAGTTTTTTTTAAATTTAAATTTTGAAAAAATTGTTCTATCAGAAATGTCATAGAGATGAATACGACTAGTGTCGAAATATTCTCAATCATATAATTTCTTCTAAAATAAGTTACTAACATCCATTTCTGTTACAGAAACCATCCTCCTATACGTATTACATCCAAGGGCATACAGTAATTCGGCTGCAATAACTAATAACATCATAGGTTATCAATTGCGGAAACAGGTGCCGCTGCCCTAAGTATTTAAAGAGGACATTAACTATCGTTTAAATGTTTCTGGTCCACCAGGACCCCAGATAAGTAACTTTTCATGAATCTAATTTTATATATTATTGAAAATATATATATATATATATATATATATATATATATATATATATATATATATATATATATATATATATATATATATATATATATATATATATATATATATATATATATATATATATATATATATATATATATATATATATATATATATATATATATATATATATATATATATATATATATATATATATATATATATATATATATATATATATATATATATATATATATATATATATATATATATATATATATATATATATATATATATATCTATATATATATATATATATATATATATATAAATATATATATATATATATATATATATATATATATATATATATATATATATATATATATATATATATATATATATATATATATATATATATATATATATATATATATATATATATATATATATATATATATATATATATATATATATATATATATATATATATATATATATATATATATATATATATATATATATATATATATATATATATATATATATATATATATATATATATATATATATATATATATATATATATATATATATATATATATATATATATATATATATATATATATATATATATATATATATATATATATATATATATATATATATATATATATATATATATATATATATATATATATATATATATATATATATATATATATATATATATCTAAATGAGGTTCTACGTCTATACACGTGCCTAAAAATATGAAAACTGGTTGATGCTTCACAAAAAAAAACATTGGCAGTTTGTTACAAGCTGTAGGTATAACTCAAGATATGTTTTGCAATGTTCTGATAAAGTTGAATACCCGTGCTAGAAAAACTCTTCCGTCTTCACTTGTTCAAAGGCTGCTGAAATTAATGCGCAATTTCATAAATCTATTCAACCTAGAATAAACCGTGATAAACCGTGTCTCGGTATGTTTACCGCCCATCTGTTTAATTTCATTCGCAACTCCCCCGTAAACAGTTTTGTTCAACGCACGGAAAGTGTTGAATCGCAAGCTTCTCGGCCGGGGAATTACACATAACTCTCCGATAAACAAGCCTATTACATTATTAACGGTATTTAAAGCCCTCTCCTTCTTGTTTATTTTTTTGCGTTTCTTCTTCTTATTTATTTTTTGCGCTGCTTCTTGTTTATTCCTCGGGCACGGGGGCCGCCGCTTTCGGTTTCTTCGCGGAAGTCGCAAGTGAAACTTTCGCATACAAATAAGTGACTTCTGTGGGATTAGAACGGTCTTGGATAATCTCGTTTAACTTATTATGCGATTTGCGGAATGTTATACACAGGAATTTCAGCTGCAGCGTTAAGCCTTGCCGTCGGATTCTGGAAGGCTTACCGCAAGCGAACCTGTTCAGTAATAGGATAAGGCCATGACCGTCGCTATGATTATTATTTCAATAATATATTGTAAAGTGATATAAATACTGGATATAAATACATATATGTAGTGGTGTGCGAATTAGTTGGGAAAACGTGTTTTTCTATAGATTTCAAGGAGTATTTGCAAATGTTTTTGTAAGTAGTTTTTCACAGGACCTGGATGTCTAAATTGAGGACCGTTTTCTATAAATGTTAGCAAGAATCTTTTATTTCAGAATGAACATTTTAAATTCATAAAACGTTTTCTAAGAATAACATATAAATTAACAATAATTGTAAGTTTTTAAGTCGGATACTAATAAATGTAAACGCATACTGATAATTATAAATACAAATCTTCTTTAATAACTTAGTTATCAAAACCATACATTTGCAGCAGATGAATCCCTTTGACAAATTATTCCATGGTAATTGAAATATTGTCAATTTTGTAGTAATTGTTTCTTCTCTGTTATACAGGACGAATATCTTCAGTATCTTAGTAGGGTCTCTTTATTATTGTTATATGTCATACATTTTGTCTCAAAAACAGGATTCCTTAACAGCAATTAACTGTTTATATATAATTATCCATAAATTAAGTTATTGCTCCATTATGAAAAACAGTTTCATTTATAAAATATTACATTTAGCCATGGTCAATAGAATTATATCTTCCTGTATATTATAATAGATCTTAATGGTGGACATATAAAATATTAATATTTAGTGGATGGACATTAAATGTAACATTGGAATCGAAGACTGTCGCAGTTGTGAACATTTGTAGTGGCATTGTGAACAAGATATAAACGGATTTATCGGCTGAATTTCGTAGCATCCGACGTCTCGGCGATGTTGCACCCTGGACAACGGCGGTTGCGATTTCGCCGAAATCTTGGGTGCTACAAATATCTCATTGTAAATCTGATTTTATCTTGTTTATAATAGTAACACTAACTTGAAGAGTGTCCTAGTAGTTTTTTTTTAACACAGATCATCTACGAGGACCCGTGCACTCAACACAATGTGCAGATTTGTGAATAAACATCTGTTTAGAAAAAAAATGTTTTTCCCATCTATGCAATACTGTATACTATTCTTAGCTATTTTTAAATCCATGGCGGTATTCATAAACGAGGAAAGACCACCATAGCACTCTAGAGACTAATATTGGCTTTACCTATTTAATTTGCACCTACAATTTCTCATTTTTTTGTGTCATTTTCATAGCTATCTTAATAAATCCATATATTCCTAAAATGTTTGATGGTTATCTGCATCAAGAATTTAGATGAATACTATAACTGTCCATGTTATAAATCTACTCTATTTCACTGAGTTTACACCACACTACAAATCTTTACAGTATTCTATTATACCTACATTATAATGCAATGCTGAAAGTCATCATTCATACGATTTTTTTAAAGTGTCCGAGTCTGGGGCATTGTCACCTTTACAGTACACTTGTATAAATATTTCGCTTCTTTGACAAAGCCTGTAAATTGCGGTAGCTAGAGCATCGTGATTTACAGTCGTTTTACAATGTTTCCAATACAGACAAAAGGTTAGAGAAGCGCACCGAAAACGCATGTATTAGAGACCTTCCAAAATTATAGTTTGAATTTATGGACGAGTAAACGTATGTATGTAATGTCAGACAGAGAGCTATTTTGCTACTGGGTGCTGTTTTCGCCTTTTTAAATATCCACACATTTTGTGAGCAAGCACTTTTCAACCTACATCGAAGATGATAGGACGATTTCTATATTTTACTTATTGGAAAACATTACAACTCGTCGTCCAATGAGATATAAAAAAATCGAATTACCATTCCCAATCCTCTCTCTTCGATACTTTAACCCAATTCGATAGTTTAATTGTGTGTTTTTGTAATTACGGTAATTTTCTTTTAATGTTTATAAGTTCTTAATATTTATAAATGTTTACAGTCGTTTCATAAACGTAGATTGTCACTCAATTCCTGATCTTCCATTTGTTTTTAATATTTGATTGGTATTCAGAGATTTAATATTTGCAGTTAAGTATTGATGTTGTTCAACTGACAAGCTTTCAATGTCAATTTAAGATAGATATTCAAAAACAGTTTTTAGATTTTAAAAAAATATACAGGCGTGTATTCGCAAAAATTACACCAAAAGCGTATCCAGCGGCTTCAAAATATTTTGGCCAGATTTCGATCATGTTTATTCCTTTCTAAACAAATTTTTCAACCTTAAAATGTCACTTCGACATTGGCGTTAAAAAATATGAGAAATAGAGCGCTAAAGTACTTTTCTTCCAAAATGGTCCGACCGCAGTGGTCATCTGGTTATTATCCCGATTCACAAGACTTCAAAGCTTCCCGAAAATTAATTTTTTTATGAACGACGATATATCTGACTTCATCACTGACGATATATATTTATCTACTCTAAAATGCACCGGTTTCTCTGTTTTTTTTAATAATCTACATACCTGAAATTAAGCGTAAGTCTTGAAAATCAGTATAAGTATTAAGAAAGTCCCTCGTCGACTGTGTAAAAGAATAAAATAAATATAGGTACTTCTATATAATTTTCGTTTGCACCAGCCATCGCATTATTCGTACGAAAAGGCGAGCTTATTGCCTGCAGGCAATATTTTAGAGCTAATAACTGTAACTTAGGTTATATCCAACATTGTGAATATCTTCATAGTTTCGATGCATTAAAATAATTAAATAAATAAATGAAAATATTTATAGCAATTACTGAAAAAACGTTGAATGCATTGAAACAGAAAAAACAATGAAGGTACAACTTGACTACCTTTTTAGGCATTTTATAATAAGCTAATTACGAACTATAAGCTCCATGTTGCCTCCGACTTTTCCACGCGGTAAAAATCGAATGTTCTAGCTATTCCACCAGTTAAGATAATTTATTCTGTAAAACAGACGCAGTAAAATTAAGGCAGACTCTAGTAAACGACACTTTAAGTATATTACACCTTCTAGTACTCGCCGCTTAGATAACAAATACTTTAATATAATATCCCATTTTGTTTTGAATACGAAATTCAATATCTGCCGAACATCTAAACTAAATATTACGTAGATTTGAAACAAAAAAACTTGCCAAAAAAGGTTTAATTGTAAATATATTAGTGAATAAAATTTAAAGAACTAAAACGGAAACTACCAATTTGTTTAGATTTTGCATGATTTTGGATCTATAAAATATAAGACCCTTATCTGTTAAGGAGGGATAGCCCACCCTAACAACAACGCATAATAAAAACAAAAGGCACAATAAGAAATGTTTCAATTACAAATGGTATTGCATGAGTACATAGAAAAATATTTTAAATTTTAGGTGACTAAAGTATAATTTAATCTTTTTCTAAGTATATCTTGTAAGAAATACGCAAGGAAATATCGATAAACTTGGCCTAAGATACTACAATGATTTTCAGATTATGATTTCAAAAATAATTTTATGTCCCAGTTTCAATTTGTAAGGTATTTGGAAAGTAGCAGAATCTTTTAGAGGATTCGTTTTTTTTTTGAAATGCAATAGTTTTCATTAAAATTCAGCATAATTATAGCAAAAATAGGACTAGGTGTTATCTCTATTGTTTCGCTTACTTTCACGGTCAAGGTGGTGGTGTTGCTGCCTTATTTTTTACACCACATATGCATGATTCTTATCTATGGCCGAAAAGCAAACGTATAGGTCATGATCGAAGAGACCCTGCAATAGTGATGCCGGGTTAAATCTAGCGTCGCCCTGCCTCTACGGCGCGATCGTGCCTGTTCCGCTAACAATGGCATCGGGTCCTGAGCACCCTGAGCCTTCGGAGCCTCTCAGTGAAACTAATCGATGAATGATGGACACCTCCGGAGCCACCAGGACACAGCCGGCTGTACTGGGAATCCCAGCCGTTTTGTTTTTGCGTCTGAATGTTGTCACTTTAGTTCCGCAAACGATGTGGCGGCCGTACAACGGAAAGCTTTTACGATTCATAAATTGTCATGAGAGGCCTCGTGCACAATACACATTCCGGGGCCCCTTTTAAACAGATTTACACCTTGGAGTAAAAAAAGCAATGTTTGTTTATTTATAGTAACTATTATATTAGCATGCCGTGAGAGCTGCGATGATAGCATTTTGTAGTTTATTATTTTCTCTTAATTTTAAGTGCGTCAAACGTATGTTGAAGACGTCGGCGTCGCGTCGTTTCAATGAAGTTTGGTGCTTTACTATTTTATTGCATCACAAGATTCTATTATCATCTGGAAGGAATTAGTATTTCTTATATTAATAGAATTAAATAATGTGATTATCCATTGATATATTATTATATTTAAGTAAATTTCAAGTAAATCAGTACTCTTTTCAATATCCCTAAACTTGTGAATAATGTTGTCTTTTTAATGTTTATGCTTGTGTTTACGTTTATGTTTATTAAATTATCTTGTCAGCTATGCAATTAATAAAAACCTTTAGCAGCTATATTTTTAAGAAACGTATCCTAAAGCACAAAATGACCTAATCCCTAACTTTTTGTCAGAATTTGTAATCCGAATTATATGTCTTCCCGGAGAGAATGGTGGAGTAAAGATTATTTCTTATGATTGTTATTATATCAAACAATTATAAAGGTTGTAAATATATAGACATATTGGTACTTGATACTTGACAGTAAATACATTTAGTTGATTATGTTTAAAACAAATTAGCCCCTAGAGCCCCGATTGGCCGATATCGGCCAAAACACGATTCAGCGTGACGGCCTCGTTTTAATTTAATTTTAATTTTATTTGTTTTATTTTATTATGTTTTATTATGTTAATATGTTTTATTTTAATTATGGATACAGTGGTTTGGCAGTAATTAATGTTTTGGTTTGACAGTGTCATAATTCAATTTTTTTACTAATTTTTACTAAAATTTTTTGGGACATCAACTTGTCAATCGGCTGAGGGGCCGAGGCCTGAAGGGTAAAATAATGCTATTTTTTTTATACGTCCATAATAAAAAAGTTTTCAACCTACTTAATATATTGGTCGATTTATTTGTTTATAGATTTATTTATTTACCTATTTATATATTTTATTATGTTTATATTTAATATTAGTCACTTATTTATAAATTTATATATTTATATATTTACTTTTAATTTTTAAGAATACAAGGCCTGTAGAAGTCAAAAGAATGCAAGCATACAAGAAGTCACTATGCATAAGTGACTAATATGAAATGGTAAATAAGTATTTAGGACATTTTGTCATCTAGATTTAAGCCAACAAATGTAATTCAATCCGCATCTTTTACCGAATCGATATTTAATTTGTAGATCGACTTTTTTACTGTTAAAATCAGCGATCAAAATTTTATACAAGTTACGGAATATTTGGCTCACTTTTAACCAATAATTTAGTCGTCAAGAAATTGGTTGCTATTGGCAATTAGTATATTAATAAAAGGATAGGATTATATGGACAAAGTCTTTTCTATATCTCAATTTATTATTATTAATATAAGTTATACATAAATATGACATTTTAAACTGCAACAGATAAATACAATTTCTAAAATGACTTTTTAAATTTATCTTTTTTTAAAGTGTTTTTCAAGTTACGACAGTGAGTTTCAGTCTGCGTATGATAAAACCCGCGTACGATAATACAATCATTACTTAAAGAAGAAGAAGAAGAAATTGTTTTTGTCAGCCACAAACCTAGTCAATCTGAAGCTACTAGATATATTTACCTATTTTAAATTAGCAGAATCGGATGCGTAGGTGTCGATTAGTAATATAAGAATGGCGTTCAAAGATGGCTCGTTTGGACGGTAGGATGTAATTTGTCAAGCGGCGAAGAGATCGCATCTGAAAGTGATTCCGGTTTTTACGGCATCGCCGTCCAGTAATGGCTCAAATGGCTCTAAGCTATTAGCCAGTAGTAAGCAATTATCGGCCAATCAAAACCGAGCGCTCTACCGATGACCGTTCCGATTTGTGTCAGTATCCGGATTGGGAACGTATACATTAATTTAGTATGCGAATCAGTTAGATTCGACCTATGGATACTTACGGACTTATACTGCAGACATTATTGGATATTAAGCTGCTCTAACTGATACGGGCATTTTTTGGATATTCAGATGTCTATTTTGAATCCGTACATTTTATTGAAAAATCACATGAGGTGTCATATATATTTATACGATAGGTACATAGTCACTTTTAAAATAATAATTTTTCTGCGTCAGTATATTGGAAAATAACTTTGATATTATTATGTATTTCTTCATAGTTAAATAAATACATGTTATTTAGGTGAATGTCACTATCCCTCGTCTCATTATGATTAAGGGTAGTCTTAAATTTTATTAAAATGTTTAATAATAACAATAATATAACTAAGACCATTTATACCGGCTCTTATTTCTAGTAATAATTTAGGTTTGTTATTTCTGATTTTGTTTTTTTTATTGCTGTAATCTTAGTTTTATTAATTATTGGCTGTGTCTATAACTTGTGGCCATTTAGATTGATTTTTTTAATGTATTCACACATTAATTGATGTTTCTCTATGTTTATGAAATATCCGCCAAAGCACAAGCTTTGCTTAGTTGGGCGACCTCTTACAGTGGCATCATTTCATAATTGAGTTTAATTTATTGCTGTGAATTAAGTGGTTTAGTTATACATTATTTTATTTGATGCTTTATAATGTAAATTATAATATTTGTGAATTGATTTAAATTAAAACGAAATTACATAGGTCCATTGATATTATATTTTCTTTAATACGCTATATATAATTGTACGCGAGTTTATAACACACTTCTATAGGAAAGATATTGTTTTAATTAGGGAAATTTACTTTGAACCATTGCTCTCAAAAATGTTTTTACAATTCGTTATCTCTATGGGTTATATTTTTAACGAGTAGGTTTTTTGCTACCCTCTAATTAGGGTATCCAAAGTATATGTGCTTATATGTAAAAAGGGCGTGTAATATGTGTGTAAGTGTGTGTGTTTTACTCTTAATTTTGAAATTTTATAATAGGCGGTTTAATATGACAAATTCTTACAATCAACCACTATGAAGTCTTTATATGTAGGTATGTGTGGGTGTATTTTTTTTTTTTTTTTTTTTATTTTATTATTTTAAACCAGTTGATAGGAGTTCCTACACTTGGTTATGTCAAAAGTAATAAAAATAACAAGTATAATATAAATACCTATTAAGGTATAAGATATAAACGTCGGTATTGCAAGGTATGAACGTTGAACATCCAAGCGCAGATTTTCTAGGTTATATATGTAGAGGAAACAACATTTTCCAATATTTGCAATCAAAATTCTTAAGTAATTTCGTAAAATTTTCTATATAATCTAATTTTCTATATAATCCTAAGTACTAAATAATCAAACAAATATTGGATAATTTCACAAATTATCATACGGGAAGATATTTTAAAGAAAAAACACAAATACAAAGAAATCAGTAATAATAATTATAGTCAATAATAGTCGCAATTGTAAAATAGTCAATAATAAAAAGAATAAGGAATAATAATAGTCAGGTAGGTCAATAGAGCTGCGAAAAATTGATATTGTCGAAATCCTCAATGCTATAAATGGGGTTTTTAGTCAAAATACCCTGTACCTTTTTCTTAAAGTGAACCTCCCCAAGGCCCCTAATGTGTAATGGAAGTTTATTGTAGAATAAGTAAGATTGGCAGATAAAGCTATTCCGAACCTTACTCAGACGCACCTTAAAATGACGCAAGTCCTCTTTATTTCGCGTATTATGCGAATGAATATTTGAGTTAGTTGAGGTAGTCTCGATATTTTTTCTCGTATACATGATGTTTTGGTATATATACGCGGCGTACAAAGTCATGATACCAGACTCGATGAAGTACTGCTTGCAAGATGTTAGCGAAGATATTGAGAACAGATTTCTAATCGCTCGTTTTTGTAGGCGAAAGATCCTTTTAACATTTGCCGCCATTCCCCAGAACATGAGGCCATAACTTAATAGGGAATGGAAATAGGCAAAGTAGACAGATTTGGAAGCTTCAAAGCCACATAACAATTTGATTTTTTTTATGGCAAATGTGGCGCTACTTAATTTTTTGCTCAGTTCTTCTAGGTGAGTCGACCATTGCAGATTGCTATCAATATGAATGCCTAGAAATTTCGTATGATCAACATTTTCTAATACTTTATCACCATAG
The DNA here is from genome assembly GCA_944548615.1 of Micropterix aruncella. Classification (NCBI taxonomy): domain Eukaryota; kingdom Metazoa; phylum Arthropoda; class Insecta; order Lepidoptera; family Micropterigidae; genus Micropterix; species Micropterix aruncella. The sequence goes on along the minus strand of OX155955.1, from coordinate 12,096,384 downwards.
CTAATACTGAAGATATTATTTTGGGACGGCCGAAGAGAGAAATTGATGGAGTTTGATTTAGATGCATTAAGAGACAATTGATTTAATTGGAACCAAGTACCAAGTTTTTCCATGGTAACGTCAATTCGCTTAACTAGTTGTTCATGATTTGCATCGCTGAAAATTAGCGAGGTATCATCTGCGTACAGTACAATTTCATCGTTATCAGATAACACGCATTCTGGTATATCATTGATGTATACAAGAAAAAGAAAGGGTCCCAGAATGGAACCTTGAGGTACCCCTTTAGTAATTTTTTGGTGATCGCTCAAGCTGTTTTGGACTTTAGTGACTTGCGTCCGTCCTTGTAGGTAGGATTGTATTAGGCTTAGAACTGTATCTCTAATGCCGTAGTGCTCGAGCTTCTGAAGCAAAATAAGGTGATCGACGCAATCAAAGGCCTTGGATAGATCACAAAAAATGCCACAAGTTTTATTCGACTTATCGATGCTAGATAATAGTTTTTCCATCAGACCTGCAATCGCATCTATGGTGGATAGTGACTTGCGGAACCCAAATTGCTTTGGCGTAAGGATGTTGTGTTCGGCAAAAAAGGTACTTAGCCTCTGAAGAATTAATTTTTCAAATATCTTGCTAAAAGATGGCAAAAGTGATATTGGCCTGTAGTTGTTTATGTCTTCCCGGGGTCCCTTTTTATGGATAGGAATCACTTTTGCCATCTTCATTTTAGTTGGGAAAATTCCAGAGCCAATACATTTATTGAATAGAGAAGACAGATGTTCGGCCACCGGGACAATACTGCTCTTCATTATTCTTGTCGAAATAGACCAAAGGTCGGTAGAGTCCTTGATTTTTATAGAGTTACCTATTTTTATAATTTCTTGTGGCGTCGTATACATAAATTTTAAAGTCGCCTTATTTCTATTGCAATAGCTTGATAGAAGGTCAGAAGAAGTTTGGGTCGTCTCAAATAAGCTAATATTGTCAACTTTTGGAATGCTGAATTGGTCGTTAAAGAGCTCTGCAACTGCACTAGTGTCAGATATTGTTTGACTGTTTGAATTTAACCTAATCACATTTTCTGTAGACGAACTCCTACGACACTCTTTGCTTATAATATTCCAGACAGCTTTGATTTTATTTTCCGACCGTTCAATGGAGGATTTTAGGTATAATTGTTTTGCCTTCCAGACAACTTTTTTATATGTCTTCTTATAGGTCTGTATATGTTTTAAAAATTCGGCGTCACATTTTCCTTTTTTTATCATGTCTGTAGGTGGGTGTCTTGTTATTGCATACGATCGGCATAATTTGAAATGCAATTCCGTTAATTTTATCCCAAATGGAAACGGTGACACAGCCGGGAATCGAACCCGGAGCCTAACAATGTGAGATCAGGCAACCTAGCCACTATGCCACCGGGACGTGTAATGTAATTGTCTTGTTATGTGTAAAGTGTAGTCAGAATTGATATTGCAATTCCGGTAATTGTATGCCAACGGAAAATCGAACCTGGAATCTTACCATGAGGGATCAGGCGTACTAACCACTATGCTACCGGGCCGTATTCCAACGGACTTAAAAGTTTTTAACAGAAAATGGTATAGAATATAAACTTTGTGTGAGAAGAGTTTTTTGGATTAATTGGAGTAATTTTGGATAAAGTTTGAAAATATTGTTAAATACGAACTAAAATAAATGTTACTATCACAATATAACACTTTTAATTAAACATTTTATAAGATCTCATATTAAAACTGAAACCGTTTTGCTTCGCTAGCTGGACCGTGTAATATCCCTCTGTGCGTTGTATATATTTTGTTGTGCAGCAAAAAGCCACATCGCGCAAGTGAAATTAAGTCAATAAAAGTGTATTGCGGTCGTCGTGCGGCCGTCGCTGAAATCTCTCTTATTTAACGTATGTATAAAAATAATCGCCCTTTCTTTCGCATGCAAATCTGGATGCGGCCAATAAGTAGCTCTGCTGTAAATCATCTCGCAGTTTATACGGTCGTTCGGCGCGGGCGGCTGCTTCGTTGGAACAATATACAAGCGAAAGCGCCGGCGTTACAGTCGTTACATTTTTGGGAGTGAGCGGTTGTGATGGGGACTTTTCGGGTTGAGGGGCTGCCGTCGATCTCTGATCAGTTTGGTTCAGTTTTACTTATTTTTTTAAAGTACCTACATTGTCGATCATAAAAAATGAATTCAACAATGCTAATTAACATAAAAATCAAATCAAAGGACAATGGGCATAAATATAGGGGCGCTGGACTTACCACTTCATCAACAATAAGTTATTTATCACTGGAAAGAATTATTAATCTAAAATATTTATGACGTTTGAAGTTCGGAATCTTCTTAAATAATAATAATAATTAATAATAATTAAACGCTTTATTTGCTTTAACAAAAAGGCGAGCTTATTGCCTAAAAGCAATATCTTACAGCTAACCTTAACCTAGTGGAATAACATGTTATGCGGTAAAAATAAACTAAAAAATTAAATTTTAATCATTTAAATTCAGCAGGAAACAAAACAATAAATTTAAGAAAAAAACAAACAATAAACCTATAATGACGCAGGGGACGCAATAGGAAGGAAAAAATAGGGAAAAATAAGGAAAAGTTTATGAGCTTGGGTTCAAGTGTTCTTTGAGCCTGCGTTTGAAGCAAAACAAACTAGGTGTTATCCTTATACGCGTGAATAAAGCATTCCAGAGACGGGCTCCATGTACAGAGAAGGAGTGCGAGAAGAAATCACTACTGTGACTAGGGATCGAGAGCAGTAGGTTGTCTTCAGATGTCAGAGGGCGTGATAAGATAGAGGTTTGAACCTACTTATAAGATACATAGTTCGGAGCGGCCCCCATCAGGATTCTGAAGAGCAAACCTAGGACTCTCGTATCTCTCATTTCTCGGTTAAATATGGTTAATTAAACTAAAACCTAATGGTACTATGATGCAAATTATTTATTTACAACATTATTTGCAGTGAAGATCCATAAAATATAGTATATTATGATGTACGATTACAGGGCACACCATGTTGGACAGCTGCCCTTAGAATATTACATAATATGTCAGTAAACAGAGCGGCAATGAAATCAAGAGACACATTACCGAATTCAAGCAACATATCCCAGTTTTTTTCCTTTCATATACGGATCACAAACTCGAGCATTCTTAGAAATATATAGTTTATTCTCACACAGCGTATGCACTTTATCATTTCGGGTAGGTATACTGCGGTGGTTTTCTTTTCAACAGTTAATAAAAATACAATGCCTGTATGTATTCGTATTAAGTGTCCTTGGGGATATCAGGTCATATTTAATAGGATATAGCTCAGAAACTAATTATAATTGAGACCAGTGGTTCTAGTAAATGATGTTCTACATAAAGAGATCTTTCCATTGATATATGAATTACAGGTATTGGAATAGTGGGCCTAAAATACCTATTCTCTTTTACAACAAAAATAAAATGAGTAATTAGGTTCCAATGGATATATTAGTAGGTAAGTATATTACAAAGCGAGTAAGTAATATAGCAAAGAAAAAAACAATCAATGATATTGAAACAATTATTAAAAAATCTCGAGAATATAATACGTAAAATGGTAATAATACCTAATACAAACAAAGACCACATTGAAAGTTTCCGTTATTACCTTTCAACTACAACAGGTGAACCCGTCACCTCAGGAAGTTTTAACGAAATTTATCGTTCTGTCTCCCGTGAGGTGAGCGCAGAAGATTTAGGACAAAACAGTCTACCGCCAAGTTCCGCCACATGCCCGTAAGAGACCAACGCCTTACCGCGAGATAGCCAGGTTAGTCAACCAGCGGGCCGACACTCGCGCCCTTACTACCGGTTGCAACCAGATTGCTCCGGTCTCTCGAATGGTCACGGGTTCAAGGTCGCTTGCGCAGTCCTATCGCAGACCACGGCGCCCTTTATCCGGCTGCTACCTGGAATCGGGTAGCCGATTGGTCGTTTCAAGAGCAGTCGCCGCAAAGTGAAACGACTACCCCCGCTCTATCGGAGACAGTACTGTTTCCAGACTCCACCGACTGTCAGTCAGAATGCACAATCGATTGGCTGACGCCGCACGGTGCGCAAACCGTCCAGAAACGCCAGAAGATTGACTCCTGGGGGAAACCGCCCCAAAGGCTAGAGTCCTACCCGGGCTCGCACTGCATACGTGGAAGCCGCCGGATGGGCAGGGCCCATTAGCTCCCGAAAAGTCGACAGCCGATTTTAAATTATTTAGTCTAAATAGACGAAGTAATACCTCGCACTAAAAAGGTTTTATGTTTATTTTATTAATATCGAATGCCACACATTATAATATAAGAGCGATTGTGCTCCAGTGGCCGCATTTGCCGCAATCTCCGGCTATGGTCATGCCCAAATGCGCGTATGCAAAAATGCCCTCGCAAATTCATACTCCGTGGCGCACTTGACCCCGAGAGAAATGAAACTACCACCGTTAATGGAGTGGAACCAGGAATGCAATCATACCGAATCTCGTTATAAAATATTTATTATTTGCTCGCGAAATAAGGCCAGCGCGCTACGGAACGGTAGCACTGGCGACTCCGGGGCGGTAAGTTATGCCGATGCCATTTTGTTTTCTACGCTTTTTGCGAGTCTCTCCAGGGCATTGTTCCTGGAGGCATATTTCAGATGGAGACTCGTCAATATTTCAACTCACACCCGTGCGTACCCCTTTTACTTACCCCCCCCCCATCCCATTTTCTCTGAAATACTGTTAGTTTCGGTGATGGAAATACATAAATCTTGGGAAAAGTTCCCAATCCGCCGAACGTAAGGCATGGCAGGCCATACAAGTCCATACATAATATAGGGAAGATAGGCACGACACAAATATTTGAGGAAATTACAAATTTAATAAAGAGCCCTAATATTAGTGATAGATATTCCTTAATATTAGTGATTTGTATTTTGTTAAGGACCAAGTAATTACTTCCACACAAGTTCAGAAAATTAATAATTCCAAAACCAGCTCACTTTCAGTCACATTAAAATTGCCTTAGTATTTATTCATTTATTTTAATTTTATTAAGTTATCTAATACAAAAAATAGATTTTGTCAAAAAAAAAAACAAACGTATGTACAAATAATAATATTTTTTACATTTTTTTTTGCGAAGCAGATAAGATGACATTTATGTGGATTGTATATCTGCTCTCGGGTGATATTATTTTGGGACATAGTGACGTCACTTTTATTTTTTTTGCATTCATTCATTCCGATCGTTCATTCATTCTTAAAAAAAATAAGTTAAATTTATTTATAAATAACTAATACTAAATATATACATAAGAAAATATTTAAATATATAAATAGGTAAATAAATAATCTACGAATAAGTTAACAAATAAATTGACATATAAATTAAGTAGGTAGTCTAAAAAGGTTCCTTATTATGCACATATAAAATGTAAATCTAATTGGGTAATTATCCTTTTATCCTTTTATTATCACCGCTTTACTAACTAACATTAGATGTCTTTTTCTTCTAATTTTCTTAATTATGTTGCTAAAAAAAATCATTATTTTAACCAAAAAATTATAAAAAAGTGTACTTTGTAACAAAATTTAACAGTGGTATCACCCCCAGAACAGACTGTAGTCTAGTGGAGTTGATAAAATCCATCAAATCTGTACTTTCTTTGCTTCGCAAACAATGATATAGTATTTGCTCTTTTCTACACTGTGTTATTTATGTCAACATTGTAATTTTTTATTTTGGATTGAAATAAATAAATAAAATATAAAATAAAAATTAATAAAAATTATTTAATATAATATTATAAATTTATTTTAATCATAACTTATTGTGTTTGTGGTCAAATATCAAGTAACAGCTACACTCAAATATGAAGTCATTAGTGTTTGATACTAAACTTTCTCATAATTTGTTCGAACGTTTGGGTAAAAATTGCCATAAATATGTGTTCACAGAGCGAGTGCACAAATCTACACAGCCTCCTCGGATGTGTCTTGGACAAACGATGACTAATATTCGGCCCCTTATTCGGCGTCAATAAAACACGGAGACCGCCGCATTTTACGGCTTTTGAATGTTTCGTAATTACAATTTATGACATTGTAAAATGATCGGAATGGCGAACAATTTGCTTTTAAAATCAATGTTTAATCTCATCGGTTTAATTTATTTACAATTAAGTGTATACTCAGTTTTCTGATTTTAGCGTTATTGGAAAAGGCATGAAATTTTATTGGTCCCCTCTAATTTTCGTTACTGTTGCATTTCGATAAACTTTGGATATGCAAGTTTTTTTAAATTGGAAATTTATCTTTTTGATAAATAGGATAGAAAACGAATTTACCGCGTGAAATTTGTAGGACCCGACGTTTCGGTGACGTTGCAGCCGCCGTTGTCTAGGGTAGACTGAAGAGCTGTCAGTCCGTTGTTTTTCGGGTAGGCCGCAAACCGCTGCCGCCACTGCGTAGGTTATAACGGTGGTGGGGGGCCGGGCTCGGAGCGCGGGAATTTTTAAAATCCGTCTTGCACACAACACTCACTGTATCCTGTTTTACGTCTTTGCGTTCGGCGTTCGGCGGCGGGAACATTTTAAGAAGAGGGTTCCACGTAGAAGAGAGTTTGTAGCCGTCATCTCTATTGAAGTTCGGAGTTCTTCTTATTTCAATGGCTTCCCGGATCATGCGAGGAAAGTAGAATTGTTCCTTGGATAGAAGGGGTCCTATAAATTTCACGCGGTAAATTCGTTTTCTATCCTATTTATAATGTCAAACAACCGCGATAGTCTTCGATTTTATATTATCTTTTTAAATTACAATAAACCTTAAGCTAAACCTTTGTATATTCTTGTAAATGGTCACCCTGTGCTTTATATAATGTCACATATTATATTTTTCACATGAAGTTAGTTTTTTATCTTTCCCTTAGGATTTTCCCCATTGTTTTACGTATGCCTTAATAACAATTTTTACATAGTAGGATTCAAACCCACGACCCCGTCTAAAAGTCCCAATACGTTTCTCAATACAAAGAAGGTATAACAATTTTATATAATTTTCGTAACTCTATAATATGTCTATATTATTATTATTCAGGAAACAATATATAGACTTCCAAATTCTCTTCTGTTTCCGTATACTCTTTTACGGTACATCCTGCTCGTTTATGGAATCAGCTCCCAGACACTGTCAGGTATGCACCATCGTTGCCTAATTTCAAAAAGTTGTTGAAGAGACATTTGTTTTCACACAGCCACTAATCAAATACAAAATCTTTTTTTTAATACTACCCTGGGCAAAAATATAAAAAAATGGTGTATTGTAACCCTAGCATAACTTATTGACATATATTTGTAATAGTTTATTTTAAATTTAACTTTATTACTGATATGTCTACTGTACGATGACAATTAAAAGTTAGTTTGTCTTGTGGTTGACTGTAAGATATCACTATAGTGATATGTCCTCCATTTGTGCACAAATTGTTTTTTTACACGACTGCCCAACAAAAAGGAGTGTAATGTGTTCAGGGTTCATATATGTAAGTTTGCCGTTTCTTTATTCCACCACAACTTCTAAACGCTTGAACGGATTTAGAAGTGTGTGGTATCGTTAGAATCAGAATGTCATCCCAGGGATCATATGATACCTTAACTTACCAAATATTGGTATAACTTTTTGTGCTTGTATATTTGTATTATGTAAGAATGAATGTTTTGAACTCTATACCAATAATAATTATATAACCGAACGTCATGCATGTCAGCTCGCAATATGCTAAGTCAAATATCAGCATCCCTAGATATGGGCGTTCTTGCTCAGTTAGGTATAAGATGAGCCAACGGCTATGGGTTCAACTTGTTTTTTCTGCACGTTTTATTGTACTGTATACCGAATATCATAGCAATTCATATGTAAATCATGTTGTTTAAAATAAATAAATAAATAAATAAAAATAAATATCAATTAATTAGTTGTCTAAATGTCCAAATGTCAATAAATTAACATAAATATATTGTGTTTAGTGTCAAATGAAAGGTCTGATTGAAGACATTTCGGAAATATACATGTATCTTTATGGATAAATACATAAACCACAAATGTTTCCTAAAAAATACCGTAATAAAGGAATTTTAAATACAATAGTTCACTTATAAAATTGAAGACTATCGCGGTTGTTTGACATTATAAATAGGATAGAAAACGAATTTACCGCGTGAAATTTGTAGGACCCGACGTTTCGGTGACGTTGCAGCCGCCGTTGTCTAGGGTAGACTGAAGAGCTGTCAGTCCGTTGTTTTGCGGGTAGGCCGCAAACCGCTGCCGCCACTGCGTAGGTTATAACGGTGTTGGGTTATTAAAAATTCCCGCGCTCCGAGCCCGGCCCCCCACCACCGTTATAACCTACGCAGTGGCGGCAGCGGTTTGCGGCCTACCCGCAAAACAACGGACTGACAGCTCTTCAGTCTACCCTAGACAACGGCGGCTGCAACGTCACCGAAACGTCGGGTCGTAAATTCGTTTTCTATCCTATTTATAATAGTTCACTTTCTGTAACGGTAGTCGTGCTTTTTATTCTTTTTTATATATTTACTTGTTACACCATTGTACAATAGAATTGTCTTCATATTATAAATATTTGTCTTTTTTTAGTACCTACAATTAAGTCATCGCAGGTATTCTATTCATCTTCGAACTCGTTGTTTTTGTTCCGTGTTCGTTTATTATGCACCGCTGAGAACTGGATGTTAGAGTGATACACTATATATACCTAAAATATTTCAGCTTTAATCCCTTATAACTTGCGTTCTTTCACTAGAGCGTTTCTTTGGCTTTACCGTTACGTTTAAGGCTTATCACTTATTTCCCTACTCGATTAAGTTGCATCTATCGCTACCATATAGGTACCTAATTCGCATGCGGCTGTTAACGTCACCGCCCCAGCTAATATCATCATTAGCCGCCGCCAAGTTAATGTCATTAATTACGGGTCATTCAATTAACCTGGGAGGGTTTTATTTATAAAATCCGCCGCTTCAGACGCGGCATTATTCTTCGATTATTAGACAATAAAGCAATATGGAGAGCCTAATTTGGCCGTAAACGACTTTATTTATAATGTTGACCCTCGACGAGTATAAATTTATAATATTTTGTATGCAACGCGAACCGTTTATAACCGTTTTACTGCTTTACGGTTTACAGCCGCTGTAAAATCCTTTCATTCTTCTGTAATTAACGATTACTCCACTTAATGCCTAGAGTTGTGCCTTCGCACGGACGAACAGGTTCTAACGCAGTATGAATGTGTTAGATTTTTTTAGAAGTGAGCTTGTTCAAAAGGCAAGATAACTATATTCCACTTAGACTATGGGTGTGATGCTGTCGCCTGCAGAATACTTTCAACATTTCGCCAAAATATATTGCTTGCAAAACTAAGTATGTCGGTAATCAAAACCCAACGAACAAAACTTCTGACTATGAGCATTCCAAGCTTTATGACGAACCTTTATAATAAAATTTTTAAATTAACTTTAAACTTGCCGGGGAAACCATTTAAGTTTCGTATTAAAAACACGCAGCTTAAAAAGCATATTATAAAATTGATGATCACTTAACTGATAACGATGCATGGTGCTAATCGAAATACATATTTTTCTCTACTCTCTCTTCAATTGCTATAAGTACTTTAACCCAACGGCTATGTTTATCCTTACTTATTATTTTGAGTTAAGACGTTTTTCTACGCCGCAATTTAGTAAATTTTATCTTGTATACAAATACACTTCAATACAAATAAGATTTATTTTTGGCTTATGTGTTCTTCTGTTTGTTTGCGGAGGGAAAGTATTGTGAACACGCAAAAAAAATAATTGAGATGAAGACGGAGACGATAAGGATAATTTCTAGACTAAAGTCTGTCTGTGTGTCTGTGTGCGTCTCTGTGTGTATCTGTCTCTGTGTAAACGTGTGTGTGTGTCTTCCTCCAAGATAGCGTCCAAGCGCTTCATCCGATTGTGTTGAAAGTTGTCTTACAGGCATCATTTGGTCATTGCAAGAATTGTGGTTGAAATTGTTCCACCAGAGGGCGCGTTAGTCATACTTTAATCTCGAAATATTCGACTTAGAGACTTACGGTTGAATTCGGTACACATGTGCCTTGTTGGGCCGAAATTCGATTGTGAAGGATTGGCCGAAATGCGATTGATTGGAATATCTAATATACAAGTGATAGTTAAAGTCCGCGGTACTTTAATTAAATAGTAAGGCCCTTAAGATCGGCGATGCTTGCGATGCGTGGTAATTCGAATTCGAAGGTTTACGGGGACCCGCGTTTGAAATTTGGTTTTTAAATTTAATGAGTTGACGCTCGTTCGAAATTCAAAGTTTCATTGCGTTGCGTCGCATATTAATAGGAATTTTCGTCAATTGCTCATCGACTTTATTTATGAAATAAATATTCAGATGAAATAAGTCCCTGGCTACTTGCCGGAAAAGTCTTGGGGTGACCCACCAAATTTTCTCGTTTTCAATTCACAGGATCGTCGGAGGTGTGAACACAAGGATCGAAATCATGTGTAATGTTTTTTAATTTCATAGAAACAACGTTGTTTTTGACAATAATAGCACAGTACTTATACCACACTGTGATAATAGTAACAAAAAAGTGGTTACTGCTTTTCTTTGGCGGTTGTGTCTACCAGTATGACTGTATGACTATTTGTGGTATTGACTATATCCAAAATGGTAGATTTACGATTATTTTGGTGTATGTGCGTATATCATAATTTGTAGGTGTTCGTATATAATAATCTAACAGATAAAGAATCGCAAACAGCTTCGTCTAAATCCTCGTTGGTTTAAATTCGTAACACCTGGCAGATAATTTTGATTTATTGACTCATTTTATTTTATATTTAGTGATTTAGATTTATTGACTCATTTTATAGCTATCCATTGCAGTGGAAATTTGGTACCTACTCGTAATTCATGTGAAATTAGTGCTACATTTATGCCGAGTGCAAAAAGTCAAACGTTTGTCACAGGGGATCTGCGAGAGATACAGTGTTGCCATGTAACGAAGAAAACTAATATGAAATCAATATATTTCACAATCATTCGTTTATGCACAAAAGTAAACACATAATAAATTTCAAAAACGAAAAACTTAATATCATGTCATTTTAGATTATACAAGGGTGAATCCAATATAAACGGTATTTTTTTTTAAAGACATTTATTGATTAATAATATACACAAATGAAAACTTTAGTTCTTCTTTACATATTCTCCTGCAAGCTCAAAACACTTTTGCCAACGATTTGGAAACTGTGCAGTATACCTCTCTCATATAAAGATTGAGGTTGAGTTGTGAGCCGATTGCGCACTTGCTCCTCGACTTCTTCATTGCTTGCGAATCGTCTTGCTCCCAAGTGATTCCTTCAAGGGTGCGAACAAAAAATAGTCACAGCGGGACAAGTCTGGACTGTAAAGAGGGTGTTAGAGGGGGTTATCCACCTGATTTTCGGTCAAAAATTTTGATTTCCCGTCAATCACCTTACAACCCATCGGGCACTAATTTTACTGAAGTTAAGATGATCAGTGATAAAGAATTATACACTCCTGTAGATAATACCTACTTCTAATGAGATTTATTTAACAGTTAACCGACGATCACGTTCAATAAGCTCTTTAATGGCTCGGACGTTGTCATCTGTAAGGCTTGTCCTTGGGCGTCGATCATGACCTTCGTTTTCGACACGTTCTGACCCACCCTTAAATTCTCTGACCCACGTATACACACGATTCTGAGACAGATTACTATCCCCAAAGTGTGCCTTAAATCTACTATAAATTTCCAATGGTTTATCGCCCACATTGGTTAAACACTTTATGATATTGCCTTACGCAACAGACGAATGTACCTCTTGCTTTGTCATGGTTGTACTGAGGACAGAACCGAGCGCACTCGCTAACCAAGCCGGTTCCCCCACTCCTCACAAACAAAACATCAACTGCACTCGGCATCATCTAGCTAGGAACTGCATAGTAAGCAGAATTAAAGTTTATATTTAATTAACCCTCGTAACAAATTGGCAATTTATTAGCTTCTTGTACATACCTAATCATTTTTATTTTACCAAATAATACTTTTTTGGAGAATGAAGGCAACCTTCTACATGACACATCATACCACTCTTAATTTACACCCACAACGCCGATTAAAATATACTAGATGCCTTATAATCCAAAATACTTCCCAGGAATACTGTGCTATACAGGTGGATGGCGTTTGGAAAAGACGAACAAACATAGCATTGCATAACCTGTATCATAATGTGCAACCTGTATCATGTGCAACACTGATCTTCCTGATCAGGTGACCGGGTACGTGAAAAGGAAAATGACAACAGTTAAAATGCATCATTTTTGGGAATCCTAGAGCGTATCATAAAGCCGGCCGACCAAAACTGCGATGCCTTGATTTTAAAGTTAAAGAGCTAAATGCACTTGAAGTGAACCACTAGAAAACTAAAACCAAGGATATGGCCAAACGGCAGAAGATTCTTGTAGAAGCTAAAACTCACAAAAATTTCTAGTGATATTGATGATGGGGATAATAATTATATGTACAAATACTGTAATTTTCAGATGACTATCAGCCGTACAAATTGATGAATTATACAAGGTTATGTATTTTACAATGTGTACATTATTTACTTCGGTAACTATGTAACTACTTTTCTTTGTAGAAGTATTAAATAAATAAATAATAAATACATCTAGAAATAAGATGGGATCATTATACATTTTGATCCCGTCATAATGCTCCTCTCGCTGCGTGAATTATTTGTATTTATGTACATAAGACATTTCTGTATAGTAAAATAGGCTACTTTGGAGTATGTCAGATGTGATTCCTTTAACTAAATTGACGTCGATGTTGCTGGTTCTTTTCGAATGTTCTCACGTCTTCAATCGAAGTTTCAATCCTTGCTGTTCCGAAGTTTTAATCCTTGCTTTACTATTTTTATGTTACTCATCTATTATTATTATACACTAGCTGCGCCTAGCGGTTTCACCCGCGTGGTGATGGAAAATTGTGATAATGATGATAGAAAATCTTTATAATTTATAGCCTATGTGTTATTCTGATGTGTAAGCTATATTATTGAAAAGTTTCATCAAAATCCATTCAGTAGTTTTTGCGTGAAAGAGTAACAAACATCCATACATACATACAAACTTTCGCGTTTATAATATTAGTAGGATATATAACGACTGGCAACGTCGTTGCTAATTTGCAGGATGCCCGCAAAAAAGGCGGCGTGGTGCCATTCAGCGTCAGATCTTTCACAATATTTGTAATAGATGAAATGGATAGGCGAACCGCGAAGCTATTCGTCCGTTTGTGCTAGGACCGGAGCCGATATGTAGGAACCTAATAAATGATGTTTTCTGTTGTCGGTATAAATATTGTTGTGTTCGCCGTCAATCACCCGTCGCGACGCGGACAAAAGGACTCTCGGCGTTCGAAACTTTTGAACCCATTTTTTTTGTTGCGGTCCCTAGTCACAGATTAGAGAAAGACTATGTGTACCTATTCTAATTTACCAGATGTTACACACTTTTGTAGATATGGATTGTGCTGAGAGTGCCTGAAATTGTGTATCCTGTGTCATGCTCTTATTAGGACTGAATCCAAATCAAATTAACATTATTTTCACTTTAGTATTGGGTGTATAATAAAAAAGAAACTCATAATATAAAAAAAAATAAAGAAAAAGTCAAAATCCAATAAAAACGAGTCTATTGTTTGGTTTTAAATCTCCCAAATAACATATATATTTTTTTTAAAATACACGGAATAATTCATTTCATAGGTCCATGTGCAAGCTATGCGACAAAGAGATAGCAACTTACTTAATTGTTTCGCAGAGTTTAGGCGCAGTTCGTTAAAATAGTCAACCTTTAGTGTGTTGGCCGATTTTCTTCAGAAACATCACCGTAAACAGGTTTCTGAAGACGGGCTTGAACAAGGTAATTCGGACATCACATTCCTGAAACCCATCATTAAAATTTATAAAACAAGGGTGTATGGATTTGACATGCAAATCAGCCAATCATGTAAACATAAACGGAATAGTGCTTCGATAGAGAGCCGTATCCGATAAAAACACATTAAAGTCGCTCGGAAAGTAACGTCATGTTGAATATTTTTTTGACAAAGTGTTGTCTATTCCAAATTCCTTCTTGAGCTGTAAATGAGTAAACGGCAAACATATGTAAACAAAGTGGACGATATGAGGTGTCTACGATAAAATGTTCGTTCGAAAAGAAATTTGGGATCAATAATTCTTGTACAATGTACCATGCTAATGCGTGGATTGAACCACGCGCATCCGACAAAACTACACTTGTACACGAATTTTAGGCAAAAACTCAACGAAAGTATTTGTCATTCACCCGATATGACCCCGTTTGATTTTTATATAACCTAAATTATAAGTACCATTTTTTGTGGAAGACTTTTGAGTTCATTGAAGGCATAACACATAATTCGCCCAGGAAGCTCAAGGCTAACATCAGAAAATGCCTACATTTTTTAAAATTTAAAAACATCAAAAAATATTTTAGTTCATATTTCTCTGTAGAGTTTATTATGATCCTCACAATATTTTTTTGACAAAGTGTTGTCTATTCCAAATTCCTTCTTGAGCTGTAAATGAGTAAACGGCAAACATATGTAAACAAAGTGGACGATATGAGGTGTCTACGATAAAATGTTCGTTCGAAAAGAAATTTGGGATCAATAATTCTTGTACAATGTACCATGCTAATGCGTGGATTGAACCACGCGCATCCGACAAAACTACACTTGTACACGAATTTTAGGCAAAAACTCAACGAAAGTATTTGTCATTCACTCGATATGACTCCGTTTGATTTTTATATAACCTAAATTATAAGTACCATTTTTTGTGGAAGACTTTTGAGTTCATTGAAGGCATAACACATAATTCGCCCAGGGAGCTCAAGGCTAACATCAGAAAATGCCTACATTTTTTAAAATTTAAAAACATCAAAAAATATTTTAGTTCATATTTCTCTGTAGAGTTTATTATGATCCTCACAAGAAAGTCCATTTGAACATATTTACCAAATATTTACCAACAATATCTCTAATGTTTATGTAATAGAAGTATTTAAAAAATAGATTTATGTTTTTACACCACAATTGTGCATCTAAATACAAGCCTAAGAACCCTCTTTAGGGCATAGGGCCGTTTGTTAGTTGAACTATGTCGATTTTTTTTTCGATTTTTCGATATTTCGATTTCAAAAAAGTTTTGTCCTTCAATGTTCTATTTATTTGCTTCAGTGACATGGTAACTATTTTTTTTTGTACAAGCATTAAATAAATAAAAAAATAAAAAATGCGGTTTCAATGCATGTCTATCCTACATCTTACCAGTGGCTGTGTTGCATGGTCTGTGGCTAGCTAATTTAATTATAGTAGAATCATTTGTAAAAATGCTAACATCATCGTCACGACACAGTATACCCCAGACAGTAGCTTCTCTTAGAACAACATTGAAATCAAAGCGAATACGTCACGAGTCGTAAGGGCTCGGATATGGTCGCCAGATGTTTCGCTGTTCGGCCTACGCAGATATCCGAACGCTCGAAAGGGTCACCAGCCTTTACCGGTTCGTAATGCTAGACGTTCGCGTTCGTCGGGACCTAGCCCCTGCCCACATTTCTCGCACCCTCTTCCTGCATTGCCCTGTAGCTCGAGAGTAAAGCTACTGGTTGGTATACTTAGGTCTCGTTAAGTGCCTGTTGCCAGTCAATGGGCCTTAAAGGCAACATATCACCGCTAAATATAAAAAATGAAACTCCACAATTGATATAGTAATACAACACGTTCACTTCCTCATAAAGCTTCTAAACGCAGAGACCGAGCAGCATATCGATCGAGCGAATACATAACGATGTCGCATCTGTTACGAATACACACATCGCACAAAGAGAATCCTCAAGGGAGTCACTGTGTCACTCTGGAACGCCGGCGTTGGGCGTTTTTATTACTGCGGTTTACCGTATTCGAGAAGTTTTAATTTGCCGCTAATCCGTTATAATTGGAGATATAAAACGTCAATCATCTTGGAGTTAATTAAATTCAGGCTTTTTTGTGTGACAAGAGTATTTTTGCGGATGCGCCACTGATAGAAATGTCTAAAAAGAAGGCTGTAATTGGTTTGATATCTAGGGAGTCTATTCGTATGACACAATGTATCTTTCCGAAATACAAGAAAATCGTAATTCTATATTTTACAATTAAACATCACTATATATATCTCAAAACTTTTCAGTATGCCAGTTTAGGTCAAATGTTGTACTTGGCTCAATTTTGACCTACGTCTACATTATCTTGAAATTTAACATAATACCTAGTTCCAATGAAGATGCAAAATTTTGAAATATACACCAAGCGATACCCCAACATCTGTTTCCAGAATGAAATTGAAAAATCTATAGGCCATCGCGATATTTAACTTGAGACTTTCGGTATTTTTCCGTTTTCTTCCACCACTAACATTTTATATGATATCTCAAAAGTAAACAGGCGTATGAAATCGAAGACTTTCGTGTTTGTTTGTCATTATAAAATAATTAATAACGGATTTTTATCACTTGAATTTGGTGTCAAGTGATGTTTCAAAGATGTTTCTGCGGATGCGGCATACCTACTCCTGCTGTTGCAACGCCGAATAGAACCGCCGAATTATAGGCCAACGCGATATTCAACTTTAAACTTTAGGTATTTTTTCCGTTTTCTTCCACCACTATAATTTTTTTGTGATATATCGAAAAATAAACAGCCGTATGATATCAAAGGCTGTTTGCGATTATAAAATAATTAACAACAGATTTTTATCGCTTGTTTATTTGGTGGCAAGTGATGTTTCGACGATGTTTCAGCGGGTAGGCGGCATACACTGCTGTTGCATACGCCGGCATATGCCGAATATAACTGAGAGAGGTAGACCGAGGCAAATTTGAAATTCCACCATGCAAACAGAACTCGTCGTATTTTGTCTTGGCACTCGGCGTTTCGCATTAATAAAATATATTATAAGACGAAGGTTCTACGTATTAGAACGTTTAAATCCTTCATCTCTATTGAAGTTCAGGGATCTTGATATTTCTATGGCTTCCCGAGTTATGTAAAAGAAAAAGAACTGTGCTTTGGATAACACGATGGGATTTTGAAACTCAGGAGTCGAGCGAAACTCAATGGGTCGTTCCGCTATTCAAGTTGTATTTGCAGATCGCCGATTTTTCTCGCAGAACGACGTCCTCATCATATTGATGTGTTACATCAGTGAGTCGCTGGCATGAGGCGCATATCGAGCTATGCTTTGGGTCGTTCCGAAGATCGTTTTCATATCGAATTGGTTTAGCACCTTATCTATTCAATCTGTTGCTCATAACGTAAGGTAAGAATGCTCGTGATCTGTTCGATTTCTAAATTTTTATTAGCCTATATTAGATCGTATGTGTATATAATGTTATTTCCGTATCCATATTTCTTAAGGATATCATTGCCATATTCCATCTCCTGCGAAAAATGTGCAGCGTCGCACGTTCGATTCACGAGCGACGTTTGCATCTGGCACCACGTCATGCGCGTCAGTCCGCACCGGACAACGGTGTTTGCAATATCTCCGAAACTTAAGGTGCCACCAAATTCACGTGGTAAAATCAATTTTTATGTATTTTATAATTGAGTACTGATTTTGTTTTACTATAGTTTAAAATTGATGGCTCTAAAAGCTTGTGCCTAAAAAAAATATATTTTATTGCTATATTAATTACTTCTTTCTGCCTATAGTTACTTATTTTTTATTTTCTCGCATCCATTGACAATTCGTCAAACATTTTATTCTTATCAATTTTTAGCAGCGCCGTTCAGACTGTCTCTACATATTTACCCACTTGTGTCCTAAATAACTCAAAGATTTCGACATCCCGTGAATAAATAAGGTATGATATTTTGTCTTTAGTCTTTATTTTAATCTTATCCATACGGATGATAACAATGTTTTGCTCTGTGTTATCATAAAATTACTTATATCATATTAGGATATTGGCTAATCATGAATGAATCGAATCTTTATTGTACTAAAATATATACCTACATATAATATATTATATAATATTAGATATAACACAATTGGCGGGCTATAACAGGTCATGCTGTCTGTTCAGGATTGGCCGAAAGAGGTTGTAACGTCATTACTATTATTTATATTGGTATTAAGCGATTTATTCACATTACTACATAATTTTATAAAACGTAATGTCTGTCTCTCCATATAGCCGTCTATCTGTGGTACCCAGACCTATTTCGATTGATTTGTTTATTCCTGTATATACCTACATGCATAGCTAGGTAATGCCTTTCCTTGTCATCTATGGTGTGTGTAAATTTTATTCTAGAGCCTAGTAGTTAGGTTGACAAAAAAAGCATTTTTTTATGTATCATTAGAATCGATGAGTAGCAAAAAAATATTCTGTTTCCAGGAGACAAACAAAACCTATAGTTTTTCTAAGAGGATATTTATTTAAATTAACTACATTGTATTCTTTCGAGAAGGATCTAGTGAGTCCTATCAATTGACATATTTATTAATATAGTATAATTTTATTTTATTCCAGAAATTAAAATAAAATATTTAATTTTAACACTTAACAAGTCAGTTTTCTACTACGTTTTTTTTTGTTTTTTCATTGATCGTGCCCAGTGTCTTCCATTGTGAATTACCAAAAAAAATATTATATATTTTTTTACGAATTACGAAATTGCATCAATTGTGACGACACAAATCATCTCCGGACCTCGAATTGAATCTTAAAATAAAAAAAAATGGCTGCACTTATTGTCGTTTAAAAGTAATTTTGCTTGTTTATGGGGTCACGTGTATTCATTTATTAACAAACGCTTGTTTCGGATTTAAATACCTAGATATAAGAGCTGAATACTAATGTTGTTTTATGCTCAATCGAAAAATCTACACCTTGGACAACAAGAAAAGAAACGTTTCTTCGAATCAAGTATTACTTATTTTATTATTTTTGATCATATATTCGTATTCATCGCATCGTCGGTATATTAGTCTAATGAAGTAGTTCATAGGTATATCAAAGTCTGCGCTTCATTCACATATTAACAGTCTCATTACGAAAGCGATTAAGACCTCATTAGCTTGACTCTACAGTTGAGGTTTATAAACCGATCTGCAGAGTTATTATTACTGTACTAATACTATACTCATTTTTACTTTCTTCTGGAAAGAACGATATCGAACGGTTTTTTAAACCTTGATGAATTTTGTTTATTGAACTTAAATAGATTTACTACTTTTCGACATATTCTATAAGATTAGTGACGTTCAAAGTTAAATATCTTTAAGGTTGTATATTCGGATACACTTAGCTTACACATCAAATTTTGTCGTCCTTGTGATCTTGGTTTGGCTTTCAGCAAAATATTTTTTATTTAGAGAACTTTTTCTTCTTGGTCGAATCAGCAGAAGCTACAAATTAGTCGTTGTATTATATATCGTTTTATAACCATATTTTGAGATTGACAGTTATGGATTATCTGGAATTTTAGTAAATGTTTTGTCCATTCCTATAGTTTTTCGGCCAGAAACCTTGGTATTTATTACGACTAAAATCTTGGATTTGAATGTCAAATCAGAAAAAGAGTCTATTGAGGCTCTTTTTGTCTTAGAGCCTTATAAAGACGACTAGACTGCCCAGTAATTTTGAATCTCTAGTAACGATATTGGGAACCAGTTCTCTACACAAGAAATTTGAAGCCAAACTATCTTCTGTCATAGATGTAAGAATATCGCATTATCTGTTGTCACACGAAAATATACGTAGGTACTGTAAAACAGCAAGCTATTAAAACCGTCATTTTCAGAGTTCGGCTTCGCAACTTGGGGCAATTAATTGCAATGGGGGTTTTAATCTCCTACAATATCCTCAATCTCCTACATCTCCTCAATCTCCTACAATCTCCTACAATCTCCTCAATCTTCTACAATCTCCTAAATCTCCTACAATATTTTAGGGAGAGAAATATTCGCCCGGTGATTTTGGTTCGGCTTTTATTATTATATACGTATATATAATAATATTATATACGTTTAATAATATTATATACTTATAATAATATTATATACTTATAATATAATATTATATATAATAATATTATATACGTGTATATAATACGTGTATATAATAAACACTAAGAGAGTGTCTCTTTTTTAATATTTCCTATTTTATTCTGTTCAAGATATAGATACTTATTTGGGGATTTAAAATTAACCTTTCATAACGGTATTTTCATTGCTTTTTCCAAAATACTGTATTCCAAAATACAATAGGCAAATACTAAAATTATTCAAGGATTCGGGAACCAGTCCTCTACCCAAGAAATTTGAAGCCTATTTATCTTTAGTCGTGGATTAATGAGACCTTTATCTATCGCATTATTTCTTGTCGGACCGTACTGTAAATTACCAAGCTTTTGAAAACAATCAATTCCAGAGTTCAGCTTTGCGACTTTGGGTATGTGCTTACTTTGGGAGTTTTAATCTCCTATAAGGAGACTGAAACCTCCTACAATCTATTTAGTCGCACGAAGATGCACGTAAAGTAAAATAGCAAGCTTTTTAAAACCATAAATGTTAGAGTTCGGCTTCGTGACTAGGGGAATGTACTTTCTATGGGGGTTCATTCTCTTATAATATTTTACGAATAGAAATATTCGCCTGGGTTAGTTGCGCATTTCTTCGCGTCACCGCCGCCGTCTACACTGACCTCTAACGAAGCGTAGCTGCCGTAAGCAAATAGTGTCGAGCGACCGCGTCGTGGGAAAGGCGATACGGGAGAGAAGAGGAGAATTAAAAGCGTTTAGCAGTGGCGAATTGGCAGTGGCTGCGAGCGAGGGCTCGAGGGTCCGGCCGCGGTCTCTGGGACCACACGCGTCGGTCAAAAGGGCCCGCCGCGTGATGGATGTCGTCGGGGCGCGCGCGCTACGACACGCCGCCGAGGCGCGAGCCAACTCACTGCCTGTCGCTCAAACCGCGACTACATGCTCCTGAGTTATTATAATAATACAGAAAATTATAAAAGAAGGTAAAATAATAAAAAGAACGGTTCGGTACAGGAGGAGATTCGGGGAGGTATCCGCTAGGGGGATCTTTTTTGAGATGCGAAAGGACCAGGATCGTTTTGCTACACCAACAACAGATGAACTTCAAGTCTTTTTCCATCGTATGTGGTATGGTATTTATGTATATTTTTTTATTTCAATAATATTTTTATTTCGCTGAAAACTAACAGCGTTTTATACTTAATATTAAAACTATTATACTTAATATTATTATGCAAATCTAACACCAACTGATAGTTCTTAAAATAAAACAAAAAATATTGTTACAGCTCAAGTTTTATGTACATTGTTTACGTAAGAGCGTAATTTTCGAGGAACGGATTAAACAAGCCACATTATGAATTTGATAGATATATGTAACTAATCACATGAAATGATTGCTTAAGTATACATAAATATTATATCATAATATTGATAAAGTAATATCAAAATATAAGTAATAATTTAAGTAAATAATACATAATAAAAAGCAGTAGGTAATATAAATAGGCGTAATATACATAATAATATATTTAAAATACATAATAATCATTCAAATATATCATTATATTTAACAGATAAAGAAATACTAATCAAGCCTAATTGCTGTAAATGGTGTATTTAATCTCTTCGAAGCAAGTAATATATATTTTTAATATATACATAATATGTATGTTTGAATATAAAATTAAAAAATAACATATTTATAATTTAAAATAAAAAATAATAATCATTACAGTATTTAACAAATGGATAAATACTTATCAAGCCCAAAGGCTGTAAACCGTGTTTTTAATCTCTTCGTAGCAAGTATTTGATGATATATCAAAATCTATATATCAAAACCTATAGAAATATATCCAAACCTCGAAAATTTAGATTGTACGATGTAGTCTCTCTAAAAAGTATATATTTTGACCATAATTAGTATTGAACTACGGTAGATAAAGTAATTCGCGAGCCCTGATCTTATTTTTTGAGATTCGGTTACTGATTCTGACAACAGAATAAGGACTACCTATTTATTTTTTTATAATATTTTACAGAAAAAGTATGTCATATTGGAGGCACCTATCCTCGAGTGAGTCCTTGTTATGACCATTAAGTCTCTATAAGTAACTGCCGAAAGTCTGAAATTATTTGAAATCGAGATGCCTCAGCAAGTATCTCTGGAGTGTATTTTATATCATATTATGGCAGACAATGTAAACGTTAAATTTGCACCAATACTCGATACAGAAATGGATCTTATGTACCTATAATTATTTTTTATTTTATGTACCTATAATATCTAATGTATTTATAATTATTTTTATTACAGTTATTTTATGAACTATTTGTGTGTATGTATATATCCGTATAGATACATGTATATTCCCAGAATATACACAATGAGACCTTTCATTTGACACTTAACACGATATATTTATGTTCATTTATAGACATTTGGACATTTGAACATTTAGGTAACTTCTTACTTGATATTTTGACAGTTAAGGTACCCTATGATACTCGGGATGACATAACGATTCTGGTAGTAGTAAACGGAGTGTGGGGCTTGTTCCCAGCCCTAGATGTCACCTGGCTCTATAAGATCTTTTGTAACTACCCACTTTGTGGTTTGGTCAGTGGTCTGCCAGTAGCCCGGTACTGCTTACCAGTCCAAGCAAATATCTGACCAAGTTGAGCAGATTGCTGTGTTTGAGAAAGGCTCGTCTCAGTAAACTGTGTCTTTTTGTGGCAAGGCCTTGGCAGCGACCAACGATGCGTATGCTGTCTTCATGTTCTTCGCCACATATTCAGCAGTCCTTGTTCTTCGTCAAGCCAAGGTTGAATAGATGTGCTCTAAGGGTCGTGTGTCATGTGAGGAGACCGATAGTGGTTCTAAGGTTCTTCTTGCTCATGTCAAGTAAGGCCTTGTTTTTCTTTGAATGTGGTTGCTCCATAATGGCTTTTGCCTGGCGAAATCCTTGGCCCTGTTTCCAGGATGCCCGATGTTCCTGCTTCAAGCAGTCCCTCATGATTTTCTTACCTGTAACGACAGGAAACCCCAATAACTGGTTCCACCGGCCATTCCAGAGTGCTCAGTTTTGCCAGTCTGTCGGCCTCTTCGTTGCCGGGTATGCCTTGATGGCCCTCTAATGGTTTCAAACAATACCACACGCCCGGTTTTTAACAATAACAAAGACGATTCTAACAATACCACACATTTCTAAATCGGTTCAAGCGTTTAGAAGTTATGGCGGCATAAAGAAACGAAAAACATACATAGATGAACCCTGAACACCTTACCTATAGTCGTTTTTGTTAGGCAATCGTGTAAAAGAGAAGGAGCAGTACAGCGTCTCTCATTATTATACTAATTTGTTTTAAAATTGTTATGATATGTCAAATACTGGGATAAACAAATGTAACGGCTATTAAGTGCCGTCACATGCAATCAACAAAATCATTGATTTCCAGTGAAATACACTGACACAAATTCAGCTATTATTCTATCTCGTGTAGCGATGAATCAGCACGATGAAACAATATTTTTACTCGAAATATTTTGGATTGCATCATTTATCGGCCTATATAAACCGGCGAAAAAGCAACCAAAGTATCATTTCTCGAGTGATCACGTCCCCCAAGACAGCGACGGCATACCTCGGTACCCCGGCTTCTTGGTTCCCCCCAAGACAGCGACGGCATACTTCGGTACCCCGCCTTCTTGGTCACCTTTCCTTCCTTTCTACTATCGAGGCGAGAAGTCTGCAATCCCACAGACTTGAGCCGTGCCCAGTACGAGATACTAGGAGTAGGAGCATAAGTACAATCCTTCTCCATACACCCTCGTAGCTTTAGGCAGATAGCCAGTACATTCGCGTCAGTATAACCTATTCGAGAAACGTTACAAACTGGCAATATCCAACTCTCAATAAACACCTTGTGATATACTTAAAATCGACTTTTAATACGGAGATAACCCGCAAGTTGACACCACCACCTCACACCGAATAATTTGGAGTCTATAGAGGGGTGGTCCCTCACACAAACTACATTATATATAATTTAATTATATAATAGAAATATAAAAACAGCATCAACCAAAAAATATCTGAAAAGTTTCTTGCAACCTGTGTAATCTACAGATTGAACAACAACGGAGATAAAATGTTATTATACCCATGACCCATTATATTACTATGATGTGTCAAATTATGTTGATCGAGTCACAAGAGTGCCGTGTCCCGTCTCCCGTGTCCCGTGTCCCCGGAGCCCCAGTTGACAATAGTGGAGCTCGGGCCGAAGCGCCCTTTAAAAGAGCGCCTGCTTTATGCGGCTGTCGCAGGTATGCCCACAAAAAAGTCACCCGCGCGCTTCTTGTTGCTCGTGTTCTCTTACAAATTACATTCGGGTTAAAATGGCAGGAATGAATGATATGAATATTCCTCTTTTTGTCACCATTAACGTCGGCGGAATTCGACGCTCGGCCGACGCTCGCCGCGCTGGAGAGACCTAATGAAATGATGGGTGCGTATGAGACGAAAAGATTGTTTATAGATGTCCTGCACAAATATAAAATCTAATTTTATTCTGAAAATCCATAGCATTATGGAATATTCAACCACTTTGGTGTTGTTGACTACTACGGGCACAGTATACCGAGTTGGAACAGTAGGCGCAATTTCAAATGGCAAGGCGTTGCGGGGATAGGGTGCGAGGGGAGTACTACAACGGGCGAACCGGTCACCTCAGAAAGTTTTAACGATTAGTCGTTCTATCTCCCTGAAGTGAGCGCAGAAGACTTGGACAAAACAGTCCACCGTCAAGCTCCGCCACATGCCCGTAAGAGGCCAACGCCTTAACCGCAAGATAGCCAGGTGTGTTACCCAGCGGGCTTACACTCACGTCCTTACCTCCAATTGTGACCAGATTACTTCATTCTCCCGATTGGTTACGAGTTCGAGGTCGCTTGCGCGGAAACTGTGTATACCGAATCTATCGCGCACTACAGCGTCCTTTGCCCGGCTGTTCACCCAGGATCGGGTAGCCGATGGTCGTTTCAAGAGCAGTCGCCGTAAGGTCCGCAACCACCCCCGCTCTATAGGAAACAGTACTGCTTCCAGACTCCCCCGACTGTTATTCAGAGTGCGCAGTTGACCCGTGAGTGGGATGGGTGTTGACCCGTGAGTGTGACCAACCCTGAATAGAATGGGTCTTCGTGGCCAACTCAGCAAGGGCCCATTAGTTCCCAAGGGGAGTGATCAGTAGGATACGTTACGGCAAACGCCTGTAAGCGTTACGCGTGGTTGGGGGTTGACAAATATCTCGAACTTTTTAATATCTGCGTCGGCGAAGTGGCGGCCATATGGCTGCCCTGTGCAAGAATCGTACTACGGCAGCACAATTTGTGGTAGCCTAGGACTCGTGACGTCGCTCACTTCGATTTCTATTCTATTCTAAGACAAGCTACTATTTGTATGATGTGCTACGGGCGAACCCGTAGCTCCTTGAATATACATATATCTATATGTGATCATTGTTTCAACCGTGTGGTGAACGCATAGACTTTGAGCCGAGATAAAACCACCGTCTAACTGCGCTAACATGCCCGTGAGAGTCCAACGCCTTACCATGTGGCACTGGAAAGTGAAACAAGGTGCAGCCTCGCACCCTAACTACCAGATTTGGCCGGAATTCTCCATGCTCCAGTCTGGTCGCAAATTCGAAGTCGCTTGCGCAGCCTCTAACCAATGTTAGCGGTAATTCAGTTCGAGTTTATCCCAGACCGTGTCGTCCTTTGCCCGTCTGTTTACAAAGGGGGCCCAACGAGTCGTTGAGTAGCTGAATTCAGGTTAGCAACCGCCCCCACTTCTAAAGAAACGTATAAGAGAATTTCCAGAGATCACTTAAAGCTGCTCACTTTTTGATCCGCTTCAATGATCTACCTGTTGCGCTGTCAGCGGGCTACTTGGCGTTGGGTCGCTCTCTGCGGCTCTCTCGTACCCTCAACACTTTAACACATTAAGCGCCGAGCATCGATTGTGGGTTCGATGGTTAAATCGAAACCGAACGCGTGTAAAGTAAACAGTGGTGTCTGGATAAGATAACTCGCGAGAGACGGAGCAGGGGAAGTCAACCTTCGGTACAAGCAAACGACCTTTAAATTTCGAAAGATAACAAACTTTTTATAAGCTATTTGTTTTGTAATTTCGTATTTAATGGCCAGAAACTTGGCAACAGCCATACATACTATTGTATCAGCTACAAATCATAGCTGCGTATTAAAAATATTGAATTTAGCAAAATTGTCTCAGACTCGTTATTTTTTGTGTTCCAGTTTCCATTGCATTAACATATTAATACTTATAGGTATTAGTTTAGGACCTTTCTTCAGGCTTATTTTTTAAATATGAATCAGGAAAATTCGTTATAGTACTATTGCTCCACCGAAACACTTTTTAGATATTTCACTTTCTAATTTTAATATAATTTTAAATTGCTTTAAATATACCCTTTTATCTTTACTTACATGTGTATTCTTTTATGTGAAACACCTCTTCTTCGCTCCCCGCTGTTCTTGCTGGATCGCAGTATATATATATATATATATATATATATATATATATATATATATATATATATATATATATATATATATATATATATATATATATATATATATATATATATATATATATATATATATATATATATATATATATATATATATATATATATATATATATATATATATATATATATATATATATATATATATATATATATATATATATATATATATATATATATATATATATATATATATATATATATATATATATATATATATATATATATATATATATATATATATATATATATATATATATATATATATATATATATATATATTGTTTACAATTTCTAGATAGGATATTCATCGATTTATATCTTATTTCATGGGAACGAGAAAATGAAGTATTTTATTTTTATTTTCATTTAATAGCTGGCTGATAGCGAGCCCAGCAATCGTATATCGTCCCTTTAAAGAGTGGATATATTCGAATTTCAAATCGAATTTTCGAAATGTCATTCCGCATTTAAGAGACGATTGATTGTGATTTTTTTCATTGTTTTTGCTTAAATTTGTCTTTAATAAAGACATTTTATTTTGGTTTGCAAAAGGATACGCTTTTTTTTTTGAGATGTGGATGAAGGGTGATCGTTCGCTAGCGATAAAGGGATCCCATTAAACCTACAGTGTACCGTCGAAAGTGGTACTCATCCAAGAATACATCTCGTTTAAACAATAAGCATTTCCCAGTCCAGTCCGGGAAAACCTTCCAGCTATGTAAGTGGCTTTTATTATTTTTATTTTTTCATCGAAGTGTCATCCTTTAAACGAATTCTTTAAACAAAGATTTTACAAAAAACCAATCAAATATTAACAATATTATACAATTTTATCTTATGTTTTGAACTCTTGTAAATATCATATAGCCTTAAGTATAAACTTCTCGACCAGAAATTACGATTTATATCTTATTTCATGGGAACGAGAAAATGAAGTATTTTATTTTTATTTTCATTTAATAGCTGGCTGATAGCGAGCCCAGCAATCGTATATCGTCCCTTTAAAGAGTGGATATATTCGAATTTCAAATCGAATTTTCGAAATGTCATTCCGCATTTAAGAGACGATTGATTGTGATTTTTTTCATTGTTTTTGCTTAAATTTGTCTTTAATAAAGACATTTTATTTTGGTTTGCAAAAGGATACGCTTTTTTTTTGAGATGTGGATGAAGGGTGATCGTTCGCTAGCGATAAAGGGATCCCATTAAACCTACAGTGTACCGTCGAAAGTGGTACTCATCCAAGAATACATCTCGTTTAAACAATAAGCATTTCCCAGTCCAGTCCGGGAAAACCTTCCAGCTATGTAAGTGGCTTTTATTATTTTTATTTTTTCATCGAAGTGTCATCCTTTAAACGAATTCTTTAAACAAAGATTTTACAAAAAACCAATCAAATATTAACAATATTATACAATTTTATCTTATGTTTTGAACTCTTGTAAATATCATATAGCCTTAAGTATAAACTTCTCGACCAGAAATTACGATTTATATCTTATTTCATGGGAACGAGAAAATGAAGTATTTTATTTTTATTTTCATTTAATAGCTGGCTGATAGCGAGCCCAGCAATCGTATATCGTCCCTTTAAAGAGTGGATATATTCGAATTTCAAATCGAATTTTCGAAATGTCATTCCGCATTTAAGAGACGATTGATTGTGATTTTTTTCATTGTTTTTGCTTAAATTTGTCTTTAATAAAGACATTTTATTTTGGTTTGCAAAAGGATACGCTTTTTTTTTGAGATGTGGATGAAGGGTGATCGTTCGCTAGCGATAAAGGGATCCCATTAAACCTACAGTGTACCGTCGAAAGTGGTACTCATCCAAGAATACATCTCGTTTAAACAATAAGCATTTCCCAGTCCAGTCCGGGAAAACCTTCCAGCTATGTAAGTGGCTTTTATTATTTTTATTTTTTCATCGAAGTGTCATCCTTTAAACGAATTCTTTAAACAAAGATTTTACAAAAAACCAATCAAATATTAACAATATTATACAATTTTATCTTATGTTTTGAACTCTTGTAAATATCATATAGCCTTAAGTATAAACTTCTCGACCAGAAATTACGATTTATATCTTATTTCATGGGAACGAGAAAATGAAGTATTTTATTTTTATTTTCATTTAATAGCTGGCTGATAGCGAGCCCAGCAATCGTATATCGTCCCTTTAAAGAGTGGATATATTCGAATTTCAAATCGAATTTTCGAAATGTCATTCCGCATTTAAGAGACGATTGATTGTGATTTTTTTCATTGTTTTTGCTTAAATTTGTCTTTAATAAAGACATTTTATTTTGGTTTGCAAAAGGATACGCTTTTTTTTTGAGATGTGGATGAAGGGTGATCGTTCGCTAGCGATAAAGGGATCCCATTAAACCTACAGTGTACCGTCGAAAGTGGTACTCATCCAAGAATACATCTCGTTTAAACAATAAGCATTTCCCAGTCCAGTCCGGGAAAACCTTCCAGCTATGTAAGTGGCTTTTATTATTTTTATTTTTTCATCGAAGTGTCATCCTTTAAACGAATTCTTTAAACAAAGATTTTACAAAAAACCAATCAAATATTAACAATATTATACAATTTTATCTTATGTTTTGAACTCTTGTAAATATCATATAGCCTTAAGTATAAACTTCTCGACCAGAAATTACGATTTATATCTTATTTCATGGGAACGAGAAAATGAAGTATTTTATTTTTATTTTCATTTAATAGCTGGCTGATAGCGAGCCCAGCAATCGTATATCGTCCCTTTAAAGAGTGGATATATTCGAATTTCAAATCGAATTTTCGAAATGTCATTCCGCATTTAAGAGACGATTGATTGTGATTTTTTTCATTGTTTTTGCTTAAATTTGTCTTTAATAAAGACATTTTATTTTGGTTTGCAAAAGGATACGCTTTTTTTTTGAGATGTGGATGAAGGGTGATCGTTCGCTAGCGATAAAGGGATCCCATTAAACCTACAGTGTACCGTCGAAAGTGGTACTCATCCAAGAATACATCTCGTTTAAACAATAAGCATTTCCCAGTCCAGTCCGGGAAAACCTTCCAGCTATGTAAGTGGCTTTTATTATTTTTATTTTTTCATCGAAGTGTCATCCTTTAAACGAATTCTTTAAACAAAGATTTTACAAAAAACCAATCAAATATTAACAATATTATACAATTTTATCTTATGTTTTGAACTCTTGTAAATATCATATAGCCTTAAGTATAAACTTCTCGACCAGAAATTACGATTTATATCTTATTTCTTGGGAACGAGAAAATGAAGTATTTTATTTTTATTTTCATTTAATAGCTGGCTGATAGCGAGCCCAGCAATCGTATATCGTCCCTTTAAAGAGTGGATATATTCGAATTTCAAATCGAATTTTCGAAATGTCATTCCGCATTTAAGAGACGATTGATTGTGATTTTTTTCATTGTTTTTGCTTAAATTTGTCTTTAATAAAGACATTTTATTTTGGTTTGCAAAAGGATACGCTTTTTTTTTTGAGATGTGGATGAAGGGTGATCGTTCGCTAGCGATAAAGGGATCCCATTAAACCTACAGTGTACCGTCGAAAGTGGTACTCATCCAAGAATACATCTCGTTTAAACAATAAGCATTTCCCAGTCCAGTCCGGGAAAACCTTCCAGCTATGTAAGTGGCTTTTATTATTTTTATTTTTTCATCGAAGTGTCATCCTTTAAACGAATTCTTTAAACAAAGATTTTACAAAAAACCAATCAAATATTAACAATATTATACAATTTTATCTTATGTTTTGAACTCTTGTAAATATCATATAGCCTTAAGTATAAACTTCTCGACCAGAAATTACGATTTATATCTTATTTCATGGGAACGAGAAAATGAAGTATTTTATTTTTATTTTCATTTAATAGCTGGCTGATAGCGAGCCCAGCAATCGTATATCGTCCCTTTAAAGAGTGGATATATTCGAATTTCAAATCGAATTTTCGAAATGTCATTCCGCATTTAAGAGACGATTGATTGTGATTTTTTTCATTGTTTTTGCTTAAATTTGTCTTTAATAAAGACATTTTATTTTGGTTTGCAAAAGGATACGCTTTTTTTTTTGAGATGTGGATGAAGGGTGATCGTTCGCTAGCGATAAAGGGATCCCATTAAACCTACAGTGTACCGTCGAAAGTGGTACTCATCCAAGAATACATCTCGTTTAAACAATAAGCATTTCCCAGTCCAGTCCGGGAAAACCTTCCAGCTATGTAAGTGGCTTTTATTATTTTTATTTTTTCATCGAAGTGTCATCCTTTAAACGAATTCTTTAAACAAAGATTTTACAAAAAACCAATCAAATATTAACAATATTATACAATTTTATCTTATGTTTTGAACTCTTGTAAATATCATATAGCCTTAAGTATAAACTTCTCGACCAGAAATTACGATTTATATCTTATTTCATGGGAACGAGAAAATGAAGTATTTTATTTTTATTTTCATTTAATAGCTGGCTGATAGCGAGCCCAGCAATCGTATATCGTCCCTTTAAAGAGTGGATATATTCGAATTTCAAATCGAATTTTCGAAATGTCATTCCGCATTTAAGAGACGATTGATTGTGATTTTTTTCATTGTTTTTGCTTAAATTTGTCTTTAATAAAGACATTTTATTTTGGTTTGCAAAAGGATACGCTTTTTTTTTGAGATGTGGATGAAGGGTGATCGTTCGCTAGCGATAAAGGGATCCCATTAAACCTACAGTGTACCGTCGAAAGTGGTACTCATCCAAGAATACATCTCGTTTAAACAATAAGCATTTCCCAGTCCAGTCCGGGAAAACCTTCCAGCTATGTAAGTGGCTTTTATTATTTTTATTTTTTCATCGAAGTGTCATCCTTTAAACGAATTCTTTAAACAAAGATTTTACAAAAAACCAATCAAATATTAACAATATTATACAATTTTATCTTATGTTTTGAACTCTTGTAAATATCATATAGCCTTAAGTATAAACTTCTCGACCAGAAATTACGATTTATATCTTATTTCATGGGAACGAGAAAATGAAGTATTTTATTTTTATTTTCATTTAATAGCTGGCTGATAGCGAGCCCAGCAATCGTATATCGTCCCTTTAAAGAGTGGATATATTCGAATTTCAAATCGAATTTTCGAAATGTCATTCCGCATTTAAGAGACGATTGATTGTGATTTTTTTCATTGTTTTTGCTTAAATTTGTCTTTAATAAAGACATTTTATTTTGGTTTGCAAAAGGATACGCTTTTTTTTTGAGATGTGGATGAAGGGTGATCGTTCGCTAGCGATAAAGGGATCCCATTAAACCTACAGTGTACCGTCGAAAGTGGTACTCATCCAAGAATACATCTCGTTTAAACAATAAGCATTTCCCAGTCCAGTCCGGGAAAACCTTCCAGCTATGTAAGTGGCTTTTATTATTTTTATTTTTTCATCGAAGTGTCATCCTTTAAACGAATTCTTTAAACAAAGATTTTACAAAAAACCAATCAAATATTAACAATATTATACAATTTTATCTTATGTTTTGAACTCTTGTAAATATCATATAGCCTTAAGTATAAACTTCTCGACCAGAAATTACGATTTATATCTTATTTCATGGGAACGAGAAAATGAAGTATTTTATTTTTATTTTCATTTAATAGCTGGCTGATAGCGAGCCCAGCAATCGTATATCGTCCCTTTAAAGAGTGGATATATTCGAATTTCAAATCGAATTTTCGAAATGTCATTCCGCATTTAAGAGACGATTGATTGTGATTTTTTTCATTGTTTTTGCTTAAATTTGTCTTTAATAAAGACATTTTATTTTGGTTTGCAAAAGGATACGCTTTTTTTTTGAGATGTGGATGAAGGGTGATCGTTCGCTAGCGATAAAGGGATCCCATTAAACCTACAGTGTACCGTCGAAAGTGGTACTCATCCAAGAATACATCTCGTTTAAACAATAAGCATTTCCCAGTCCAGTCCGGGAAAACCTTCCAGCTATGTAAGTGGCTTTTATTATTTTTATTTTTTCATCGAAGTGTCATCCTTTAAACGAATTCTTTAAACAAAGATTTTACAAAAAACCAATCAAATATTAACAATATTATACAATTTTATCTTATGTTTTGAACTCTTGTAAATATCATATAGCCTTAAGTATAAACTTCTCGACCAGAAATTACGATTTATATCTTATTTCATGGGAACGAGAAAATGAAGTATTTTATTTTTATTTTCATTTAATAGCTGGCTGATAGCGAGCCCAGCAATCGTATATCGTCCCTTTAAAGAGTGGATATATTCGAATTTCAAATCGAATTTTCGAAATGTCATTCCGCATTTAAGAGACGATTGATTGTGATTTTTTTCATTGTTTTTGCTTAAATTTGTCTTTAATAAAGACATTTTATTTTGGTTTGCAAAAGGATACGCTTTTTTTTTGAGATGTGGATGAAGGGTGATCGTTCGCTAGCGATAAAGGGATCCCATTAAACCTACAGTGTACCGTCGAAAGTGGTACTCATCCAAGAATACATCTCGTTTAAACAATAAGCATTTCCCAGTCCAGTCCGGGAAAACCTTCCAGCTATGTAAGTGGCTTTTATTATTTTTATTTTTTCATCGAAGTGTCATCCTTTAAACGAATTCTTTAAACAAAGATTTTACAAAAAACCAATCAAATATTAACAATATTATACAATTTTATCTTATGTTTTGAACTCTTGTAAATATCATATAGCCTTAAGTATAAACTTCTCGACCAGAAATTACGATTTATATCTTATTTCATGGGAACGAGAAAATGAAGTATTTTATTTTTATTTTCATTTAATAGCTGGCTGATAGCGAGCCCAGCAATCGTATATCGTCCCTTTAAAGAGTGGATATATTCGAATTTCAAATCGAATTTTCGAAATGTCATTCCGCATTTAAGAGACGATTGATTGTGATTTTTTTCATTGTTTTTGCTTAAATTTGTCTTTAATAAAGACATTTTATTTTGGTTTGCAAAAGGATACGCTTTTTTTTTGAGATGTGGATGAAGGGTGATCGTTCGCTAGCGATAAAGGGATCCCATTAAACCTACAGTGTACCGTCGAAAGTGGTACTCATCCAAGAATACATCTCGTTTAAACAATAAGCATTTCCCAGTCCAGTCCGGGAAAACCTTCCAGCTATGTAAGTGGCTTTTATTATTTTTATTTTTTCATCGAAGTGTCATCCTTTAAACGAATTCTTTAAACAAAGATTTTACAAAAAACCAATCAAATATTAACAATATTATACAATTTTATCTTATGTTTTGAACTCTTGTAAATATCATATAGCCTTAAGTATAAACTTCTCGACCAGAAATTACGATTTATATCTTATTTCATGGGAACGAGAAAATGAAGTATTTTATTTTTATTTTCATTTAATAGCTGGCTGATAGCGAGCCCAGCAATCGTATATCGTCCCTTTAAAGAGTGGATATATTCGAATTTCAAATCGAATTTTCGAAATGTCATTCCGCATTTAAGAGACGATTGATTGTGATTTTTTTCATTGTTTTTGCTTAAATTTGTCTTTAATAAAGACATTTTATTTTGGTTTGCAAAAGGATACGCTTTTTTTTGAGATGTGGATGAAGGGTGATCGTTCGCTAGCGATAAAGGGATCCCATTAAACCTACAGTGTACCGTCGAAAGTGGTACTCATCCAAGAATACATCTCGTTTAAACAATAAGCATTTCCCAGTCCAGTCCGGGAAAACCTTCCAGCTATGTAAGTGGCTTTTATTATTTTTATTTTTTCATCGAAGTGTCATCCTTTAAACGAATTCTTTAAACAAAGATTTTACAAAAAACCAATCAAATATTAACAATATTATACAATTTTATCTTATGTTTTGAACTCTTGTAAATATCATATAGCCTTAAGTATAAACTTCTCGACCAGAAATTACGATTTATATCTTATTTCATGGGAACGAGAAAATGAAGTATTTTATTTTTATTTTCATTTAATAGCTGGCTGATAGCGAGCCCAGCAATCGTATATCGTCCCTTTAAAGAGTGGATATATTCGAATTTCAAATCGAATTTTCGAAATGTCATTCCGCATTTAAGAGACGATTGATTGTGATTTTTTTCATTGTTTTTGCTTAAATTTGTCTTTAATAAAGACATTTTATTTTGGTTTGCAAAAGGATACGCTTTTTTTTTGAGATGTGGATGAAGGGTGATCGTTCGCTAGCGATAAAGGGATCCCATTAAACCTACAGTGTACCGTCGAAAGTGGTACTCATCCAAGAATACATCTCGTTTAAACAATAAGCATTTCCCAGTCCAGTCCGGGAAAACCTTCCAGCTATGTAAGTGGCTTTTATTATTTTTATTTTTTCATCGAAGTGTCATCCTTTAAACGAATTCTTTAAACAAAGATTTTACAAAAAACCAATCAAATATTAACAATATTATACAATTTTATCTTATGTTTTGAACTCTTGTAAATATCATATAGCCTTAAGTATAAACTTCTCGACCAGAAATTACGATTTATATCTTATTTCATGGGAACGAGAAAATGAAGTATTTTATTTTTATTTTCATTTAATAGCTGGCTGATAGCGAGCCCAGCAATCGTATATCGTCCCTTTAAAGAGTGGATATATTCGAATTTCAAATCGAATTTTCGAAATGTCATTCCGCATTTAAGAGACGATTGATTGTGATTTTTTTCATTGTTTTTGCTTAAATTTGTCTTTAATAAAGACATTTTATTTTGGTTTGCAAAAGGATACGCTTTTTTTTTGAGATGTGGATGAAGGGTGATCGTTCGCTAGCGATAAAGGGATCCCATTAAACCTACAGTGTACCGTCGAAAGTGGTACTCATCCAAGAATACATCTCGTTTAAACAATAAGCATTTCCCAGTCCAGTCCGGGAAAACCTTCCAGCTATGTAAGTGGCTTTTATTATTTTTATTTTTTCATCGAAGTGTCATCCTTTAAACGAATTCTTTAAACAAAGATTTTACAAAAAACCAATCAAATATTAACAATATTATACAATTTTATCTTATGTTTTGAACTCTTGTAAATATCATATAGCCTTAAGTATAAACTTCTCGACCAGAAATTACGATTTATATCTTATTTCATGGGAACGAGAAAATGAAGTATTTTATTTTTATTTTCATTTAATAGCTGGCTGATAGCGAGCCCAGCAATCGTATATCGTCCCTTTAAAGAGTGGATATATTCGAATTTCAAATCGAATTTTCGAAATGTCATTCCGCATTTAAGAGACGATTGATTGTGATTTTTTTCATTGTTTTTGCTTAAATTTGTCTTTAATAAAGACATTTTATTTTGGTTTGCAAAAGGATACGCTTTTTTTTTGAGATGTGGATGAAGGGTGATCGTTCGCTAGCGATAAAGGGATCCCATTAAACCTACAGTGTACCGTCGAAAGTGGTACTCATCCAAGAATACATCTCGTTTAAACAATAAGCATTTCCCAGTCCAGTCCGGGAAAACCTTCCAGCTATGTAAGTGGCTTTTATTATTTTTATTTTTTCATCGAAGTGTCATCCTTTAAACGAATTCTTTAAACAAAGATTTTACAAAAAACCAATCAAATATTAACAATATTATACAATTTTATCTTATGTTTTGAACTCTTGTAAATATCATATAGCCTTAAGTATAAACTTCTCGACCAGAAATTACGATTTATATCTTATTTCATGGGAACGAGAAAATGAAGTATTTTATTTTTATTTTCATTTAATAGCTGGCTGATAGCGAGCCCAGCAATCGTATATCGTCCCTTTAAAGAGTGGATATATTCGAATTTCAAATCGAATTTTCGAAATGTCATTCCGCATTTAAGAGACGATTGATTGTGATTTTTTTCATTGTTTTTGCTTAAATTTGTCTTTAATAAAGACATTTTATTTTGGTTTGCAAAAGGATACGCTTTTTTTTTGAGATGTGGATGAAGGGTGATCGTTCGCTAGCGATAAAGGGATCCCATTAAACCTACAGTGTACCGTCGAAAGTGGTACTCATCCAAGAATACATCTCGTTTAAACAATAAGCATTTCCCAGTCCAGTCCGGGAAAACCTTCCAGCTATGTAAGTGGCTTTTATTATTTTTATTTTTTCATCGAAGTGTCATCCTTTAAACGAATTCTTTAAACAAAGATTTTACAAAAAACCAATCAAATATTAACAATATTATACAATTTTATCTTATGTTTTGAACTCTTGTAAATATCATATAGCCTTAAGTATAAACTTCTCGACCAGAAATTACGATTTATATCTTATTTCATGGGAACGAGAAAATGAAGTATTTTATTTTTATTTTCATTTAATAGCTGGCTGATAGCGAGCCCAGCAATCGTATATCGTCCCTTTAAAGAGTGGATATATTCGAATTTCAAATCGAATTTTCGAAATGTCATTCCGCATTTAAGAGACGATTGATTGTGATTTTTTTCATTGTTTTTGCTTAAATTTGTCTTTAATAAAGACATTTTATTTTGGTTTGCAAAAGGATACGCTTTTTTTTTGAGATGTGGATGAAGGGTGATCGTTCGCTAGCGATAAAGGGATCCCATTAAACCTACAGTGTACCGTCGAAAGTGGTACTCATCCAAGAATACATCTCGTTTAAACAATAAGCATTTCCCAGTCCAGTCCGGGAAAACCTTCCAGCTATGTAAGTGGCTTTTATTATTTTTATTTTTTCATCGAAGTGTCATCCTTTAAACGAATTCTTTAAACAAAGATTTTACAAAAAACCAATCAAATATTAACAATATTATACAATTTTATCTTATGTTTTGAACTCTTGTAAATATCATATAGCCTTAAGTATAAACTTCTCGACCAGAAATTACGATTTATATCTTATTTCATGGGAACGAGAAAATGAAGTATTTTATTTTTATTTTCATTTAATAGCTGGCTGATAGCGAGCCCAGCAATCGTATATCGTCCCTTTAAAGAGTGGATATATTCGAATTTCAAATCGAATTTTCGAAATGTCATTCCGCATTTAAGAGACGATTGATTGTGATTTTTTTCATTGTTTTTGCTTAAATTTGTCTTTAATAAAGACATTTTATTTTGGTTTGCAAAAGGATACGCTTTTTTTTTGAGATGTGGATGAAGGGTGATCGTTCGCTAGCGATAAAGGGATCCCATTAAACCTACAGTGTACCGTCGAAAGTGGTACTCATCCAAGAATACATCTCGTTTAAACAATAAGCATTTCCCAGTCCAGTCCGGGAAAACCTTCCAGCTATGTAAGTGGCTTTTATTATTTTTATTTTTTCATCGAAGTGTCATCCTTTAAACGAATTCTTTAAACAAAGATTTTACAAAAAACCAATCAAATATTAACAATATTATACAATTTTATCTTATGTTTTGAACTCTTGTAAATATCATATAGCCTTAAGTATAAACTTCTCGACCAGAAATTACGATTTATATCTTATTTCATGGGAACGAGAAAATGAAGTATTTTATTTTTATTTTCATTTAATAGCTGGCTGATAGCGAGCCCAGCAATCGTATATCGTCCCTTTAAAGAGTGGATATATTCGAATTTCAAATCGAATTTTCGAAATGTCATTCCGCATTTAAGAGACGATTGATTGTGATTTTTTTCATTGTTTTTGCTTAAATTTGTCTTTAATAAAGACATTTTATTTTGGTTTGCAAAAGGATACGCTTTTTTTTTTGAGATGTGGATGAAGGGTGATCGTTCGCTAGCGATAAAGGGATCCCATTAAACCTACAGTGTACCGTCGAAAGTGGTACTCATCCAAGAATACATCTCGTTTAAACAATAAGCATTTCCCAGTCCAGTCCGGGAAAACCTTCCAGCTATGTAAGTGGCTTTTATTATTTTTATTTTTTCATCGAAGTGTCATCCTTTAAACGAATTCTTTAAACAAAGATTTTACAAAAAACCAATCAAATATTAACAATATTATACAATTTTATCTTATGTTTTGAACTCTTGTAAATATCATATAGCCTTAAGTATAAACTTCTCGACCAGAAATTACGATTTATATCTTATTTCATGGGAACGAGAAAATGAAGTATTTTATTTTTATTTTCATTTAATAGCTGGCTGATAGCGAGCCCAGCAATCGTATATCGTCCCTTTAAAGAGTGGATATATTCGAATTTCAAATCGAATTTTCGAAATGTCATTCCGCATTTAAGAGACGATTGATTGTGATTTTTTTCATTGTTTTTGCTTAAATTTGTCTTTAATAAAGACATTTTATTTTGGTTTGCAAAAGGATACGCTTTTTTTTTGAGATGTGGATGAAGGGTGATCGTTCGCTAGCGATAAAGGGATCCCATTAAACCTACAGTGTACCGTCGAAAGTGGTACTCATCCAAGAATACATCTCGTTTAAACAATAAGCATTTCCCAGTCCAGTCCGGGAAAACCTTCCAGCTATGTAAGTGGCTTTTATTATTTTTATTTTTTCATCGAAGTGTCATCCTTTAAACGAATTCTTTAAACAAAGATTTTACAAAAAACCAATCAAATATTAACAATATTATACAATTTTATCTTATGTTTTGAACTCTTGTAAATATCATATAGCCTTAAGTATAAACTTCTCGACCAGAAATTACGATTTATATCTTATTTCATGGGAACGAGAAAATGAAGTATTTTATTTTTATTTTCATTTAATAGCTGGCTGATAGCGAGCCCAGCAATCGTATATCGTCCCTTTAAAGAGTGGATATATTCGAATTTCAAATCGAATTTTCGAAATGTCATTCCGCATTTAAGAGACGATTGATTGTGATTTTTTTCATTGTTTTTGCTTAAATTTGTCTTTAATAAAGACATTTTATTTTGGTTTGCAAAAGGATACGCTTTTTTTTTTGAGATGTGGATGAAGGGTGATCGTTCGCTAGCGATAAAGGGATCCCATTAAACCTACAGTGTACCGTCGAAAGTGGTACTCATCCAAGAATACATCTCGTTTAAACAATAAGCATTTCCCAGTCCAGTCCGGGAAAACCTTCCAGCTATGTAAGTGGCTTTTATTATTTTTATTTTTTCATCGAAGTGTCATCCTTTAAACGAATTCTTTAAACAAAGATTTTACAAAAAACCAATCAAATATTATATATATATATATATATATATATATATATATTCACGCAGAATACCGAGATTATGTAGATTTGAATGATTTCAACGGGGGTGTTGAAACTTATTGTAGCCCTCAGAGAAGTTACATAATTAGTGTCCGCCTGTGTATAATTATCCCTATCAGCAGGACCGTCCCGCGGCTTTGGATGCCGGGGCACATTTTAAAAAGACACCATACCTTTTTTATCATTCCGAAAACAATGCAGTTATCGAGATTTTTCCCTCCTTTATTTCAGCTAATTTTGAAAAATAAAGATGCATTAAGACTGGTTATTCATTCATTGGTTATTACCAATTTTACAGTTATTAAATGATTGATTGATTGCGATGATAAATTGATTGTCATAGGTATCATAACAATGGATAGGTATGACAATGGATAGATGGCATAATATTATTTCTGCAATTTCATTCGAGAAAAATAGAATAAATAAGTGAAAATTGGACCGCATATTAGCTAAGGGACGCACCAAATAAGATACAGTTTGAAAAAAATACTTATAACTCAACTCAAATCGACTTTAATTCGAATAACTGTATATATTTGAGAAACTGCGTTTCTCGAATATGACATAGATGGTAATTTAAGACAATTTACACTAAATATGTTCGCAACAAAATTAATCTCAAAAACAAGAAAGTAAATTAAATGTTTACCAAAATTTCAATTCAATATAAATTCATGTTTAGACCTTATTTTAAGATATAGACGAAACGCAATCGAACCTAGTATCATTGATTATACAGTATAATCAGTGGCGTAGCTAAGCCGGTGTATCCGGTGCGGCGCACCGGGACCTACGGTTGTTTGGGGGCCCAAAATGGAACTTCAGTCTACGATCGCTGTTCTATTCAACTTTGCTATGAAGCTAAGGACGCCGCAAAAATGAATGTCTCAAAACTGATCGCTGATTTTGCAGAGTTCAAATCAAGTTGAAAACCACTCTAGAAATAAATGAGTTCGAGAATAAACATCAAATAGTTAATATAGATATGTAGAAATGCAAAAATTGGTACATTTGTAATAATATTATGTGGGTATTTTTACTCACCAGTTTCGCTATTGGTAGTTCTACTCAGAAAAAAACTAATACAAACTGACTTTATTAAGGTAGAGAAATATAATTCAATAAGTAAATTAACAGTGAAGCGTCTTATTAAAATAGTAACAAATGTTCTCTTAATTCGAATATTCTCTTGGGACTCTTGGCAAGTTCTTGGGACTCCAAATGAAACGCCGATTTATAATTTAGCTACAATATAAATATGTAATGTAGCTAGGTATATATATAGTAATTTCATCCAATGTGCCATAATGAATGAATATAAGTAAGGGGCCTTTTGTTTAATTCTGCACCGGGGCCCAGTTTTTTTAGTTACGCCACTGAGTCTAATATTAAAATTATACACTGTATAATCAATGCTAGT
Source organism: Micropterix aruncella (assembly GCA_944548615.1). Taxonomy (NCBI): domain Eukaryota; kingdom Metazoa; phylum Arthropoda; class Insecta; order Lepidoptera; family Micropterigidae; genus Micropterix; species Micropterix aruncella. The sequence continues at coordinate 12,054,849 of OX155955.1, read as the reverse complement.
ATCTACAAAGGGTGCATACAATTTCTTCCTTCAAGGTTTTATTTAGTGAGGTTTCTAACAAAGGTACTGATCATCATTTAGTCGACTCGAATTTCCTATGATTCATCCGTTATCAAAGTTGACGATGGCTGATATCTTGAATCAGAGGCACCTCAGGTGAGGTGAAGATACATTTTATCTCATGGCCCACTGCCAGGCGCTCCTTCGGTGTTTTTTTGAATAAAAAAAAACACTCACACACACACACCGATTAATACTAAACCCCATCGAGTTTTTAAAAGACAATTGTTTCAATGTTTTAGTCGCCGTGAGACCTTTAAAAACGATTGGCGAAATTGTGCCCGGTAAAAGCTGAATATTATTACAATCTGTCATGTACTCGAAAAATATTATGACAGGAAAATAATAAAATTTAAAAAAAAAACTTTTATTTTCTATTTTGTCGTGCTGTTTTAAACTATGCTTTGCTCAATAGTTGCACTACATGGGTAGTCGTTCTTTATTCCGTTCTATTTTTGATTTTACGATTTATTTTGAAGTAATTTTTTTCGTTAATCTTGAGGCTCGGTATATTTTTTATCGAGATTATTAGATTTATGCTATACGTTTATGTTTATATAATTCAGTGTTTTGAAGCAATTCCATTAAAGTAATGGAATGGATGTCTGCGTCTTTAAAATGTCTTTTTTGTATTTTCATTCTAACTATGAATTTATTCACACGGTTTTCACGGTTCATTCAGAAGTAATGACTAATTATTTATTCACACGGTTTTCACGGTTCATTCAGAAGTAATAACTAATTATTTATTCACACGGTTTTTTTATCAGACCCTGGATTGTTTTAGTTTCTAGACTTTTATTTCATGCATAAAAGTAGCTTGGTAATAATTAGATATTTAAAAAGATATATAATTGAAATTATGTCTAACTTTGTCAAAAACTTACGATAATTGTGTATATGTTTTGAACGTTACTTTTAAATTGAACGTTGCGCCATTGGCACATCGACCTTTGCATTGACAGGATACGAATTAAAAAATCGAATTTTTGGCTCAATCTGTATATTTATGATGATTCGTAATTTACATTCAATTATATTCTCATTCTATATCTTTCACTATTCACTTCTATATCATTCAATATCTTTCTCGACAGTAGTAGGTCCTTTGCTAAGGAGGTAGGGAAAAGTCCCCTAACGCCGGATGGCACCTAGCGTCGGACACAAATAGTATTATATTTCGACAAGTCGCGGCGCGATCGATACAAAGACGTATGAAAAGGAAAAGCGTACGCTTCCCCGCACCTTTTTCACCCGTCTTTGTATCGATCGCGCAGCGATTTGTCGAGATACTATTAGTGTCCGACGCTAGGTGCCGTCAGGCGTTAAGGGACCTCCCCCTATGTAAAAATCTGAAAATCAGAGCTAGCGTCCTGCACTCCGGCATGCACTCACATGCACATACACTATGCAGATACACCCACACACACACACGCACACACGCTATCAACTTATATACACACACCCTCACATATACACATATTGTCTACATCACTTGAACACACACCAACAACCAAAAACCAACACCCACATAGTACAACCATCACCCATTGTTAATAATTTAAAAGACATTCGCTTTGCTATCGTTAGTTATTATGTTTGATTATGCTTTGTTTTTAATTTAAAAAATATGGTTGCACAACTAAATAAAAATCTATAGGTATTAATCAACGATATTCCAATTCAGTGACGTCATCTGTAGTTATATTGATTAACCTCTAACGTAATACATCTGTTTTTATATGAATTATTTATTACCAATTGCACACTTTGCCTCCAATTCGATCGTAAGTCACCTTCACGAATGTTAAGGTTTTTTTATGTATTTTTTTCGTCAACAAAACGGGTATTATATTTACACAGCTCTAATTAGAAGTTAATAAAAATATATATTTCAGACCGTGAATGGTGAGTAATATAAAAGATAAACAGTCCGCAAATACAATCACTTTGCACCGCAATTGTTTCGCGGAGTTTCAGAACGGTGCTAATGGCATTTGTCAACACTCAACGCACCTTATTTAGCAGAGCTTTTAAAAGTGCGCGAGGAATATCTGTATTTATTGCATTCTGTTTATTTTTTCTGCATCTGTTTTCTGATGGAATTATGTCGTTGAACTATTTTGGAGAGTACATCTAGAGGTATCAATACAACGGGCGAGCCCGTCACCCCAGTGGGTTTTAATGACATCAGGTCATTCTATCTCCCATGTAGTGAACGTGAAAACTTAGCGAACAAAGACAGACCACTCTCCAGCTCCACCGACGAGCCCGTGAGAGTCCAACGCCTTACCGCGAGGCACTGGGAAGTGAATCCAGCTGTACGACCTCACTCCCTCACTACCAGGTTTGGCCGGTTTTCTCTGTCCTCTGTAATTGAGTACGAATTTATCGCGGGCCGTGACGCCCTTTGCCCGTCTTTCACATCGATCCGATCGGGTAGCTAATGGGCCATTTCTAGAGTACCTGACATCAGGTCGACAACCACCCCCGCCCGCCTAGCAAACGTAGCAGGCCGTTTCCAGACCCCCGGTTATTCGCCGGAATGCACCGTCGTTTAGCGAACGCTGCACCATGTGCAAGCCGGCCAGGAGCGCCCGAGGTCTCCCCAACAGGATCCAGCCCTTACAGGGGAAACAGAGTCCTTTTCAGGTTCGACCCTCTTCTAGGAGGCTACCGGATGGGAGCCGACCCAAGATGACGAGCCTGTCATAATGGCTCAAGCTGCACGGAACCGTTAGGTGCCGTTTAGAGAGTGCAGTCGAAGAAAACATTTTCGAATGGTTTTGAAGTTAGATGGTTGGTTCATCATTCGTGGGATATAAGGAAGAACGTGCATTCCTTCCTGAATGCTTGTCTTTGTTGGCTGCTGTTCATCCGATTGTATCGGGCGGTCTGGGCGACATAGTTCAGGACTCCATTACAGTTTACGCCACTTCAATGGGCACACGACACAAACCAATCTAAGGTGAAGCGTGGTATTTAGTTACACCAGTAACAAACTGTTTTAGGGTCTTCGTTGAATCTCATCGATTTTCCATTTAAAATGTAACGTTTGTTTATTATATATGGAAATATTCCTATTAAGCTAAGGCACACTAAAATGACCGGTAATACACTACTTCAGATTAAACTAGTGCCATAAATAAAACGCTTCTTCTTAATTGGTCTGCCGAAGCTACGTATGGATTCTTGATGCTCGCTCGCGCGGTGCATTTCTCACTTGACGTCTCTACAGGTCAAATGTCGCTAGCGCCGCCTACAAAAATTTTGCGCACACATCCCCAAAATTATACAAATTATGTTTCACATTAAGTTTCTATGAAGTTTATAAGTATTATTCCTTGTGTCTACTATGTAGTAGTTAGTCACTGTTTGCACTCCAAAAAACATGGCGAATAATCAGTGCTTTTTAGGTGCTTTTAATTTGGACGCTTTGAAGATGACAGATAAAAAAAACGTGATTTGTGTGCCACAAGACATAGCGTCAACAGTAATGAGCTCCTTTACTATCAGGAGGGCGCGCGCGTTAGATACGGTGCTGACGGTTGGTCGGCGCGGTCGATCGGTCCCTCACGCGCCTCTGCAAACACTAAACACTGAACACTATTTGTGTTGACAAACATTTCAAACGACCTCCTTCATCGTGCGCTCACCTGCCACCCATTGTCCAGCCAGACCTAAGTGTCCATTCACGCTTCGGACACCAACTCCACGTCGGACCCACGTCTCAGCCGCCGCGCTCGACACCTATCGACGACGGACACGCGAACGATTCATTTGCCATATCCCGTCCATTTAGTTTAAATTTCAAACACCATGCATCATAGCTTCTGTCAGGCAGTCACCAATATTTATATGGTACTAGCTGACCCGTGCCCACTTCTATGGGCGGTAAAACTTTTTACCTGGGATGAAATTATGAGTGTGGTTCGGTTAGTACTGAGTGCTATGATTTAATTTCCTGACTGCAAAAAGAAGGGTTATATTTTTACTGCCTATGTATGTATGTATTTGCATGCCAATTTGACTATAATACCGTTATTTGTGAGTGTCTTCTTGTGAGTATCTTATCTCTTTAACCATTTATGCAGTAAAAGGTAAATTATATACAGTAAAAGGGAAAAGTCTTTTGTTTTAAATACTTGAGACGATAAATTTACTTATTTTAATATGAATTCATAATAGTTGATAATATGACCAATAATATGACCTAACGATTTAAATTATTTTTTTAATTGGAAAAACTACTTTTTGTGACTTAAATATAAAAGTTACGCATATGCTGTCGCTGACTTTTTTGTAGGCATTATCAAGCTCTACAACTTTTCTCTAGAACTTAATCATATATCTCTCATCGTTAAGGCAGCGTTAGTTAGAAACGTTTTCGTTCGACCGTTTTTTCCGACTTTTTTTGGAAATCCGACTCCCACGAAAAAGTCTTTTCATTTTTCAGATTAATATAAAGCCTATGACACTCACAAATAACGTGACTTTCTATTGGTAAAAGAATTGTCAAAATCGGTTAAGTAGATCCAGAGATTATTTCCTACGACGTCACAAACTTTACCTCTTTATAATATTAGCATAGATATAAAAATTCAGCTATGTATGTTTGTGATCGCAAAACTCGAAAGATAGTCGGTCGATTAACTTGAAATTTGACACGCATTCGAGTACGAGAGTGTTTTTATAGTAAAATAAAATTCTGATACAACGTTGCATTCGAATACGCTTGACAAAAGTCTTCCCGCGCCGATGAAATCTACGGTGAGCGTTGTCATCGGTGCGTTTCCGAATTATTTCATATTAGACTGAGCCAGGCGTCACTGGGTTTATCTAGCGATCTATAAAAAAGAGTGGGATATATAAATCTATAAATTTTGAGGGAGAAAAGGATGATTACGCGCAACGGTTAGAAAAGTAGAGAGATTATTTGTGGCTCTAAGTCGAAGCGCCACAGATTATACTTATAGGGTTAATGATGAATTCGGTTCATGATCTTCCTAGAGTTCGTCTGTCGCCTTCCAATTCTTTGAAGTGCTAATTAATAATGCATCGTGCGGCGGACTCATTATTTGATTATGTTAAAGCTGTTTGTCTATTAATTTGCATTTTCAAGCCGTTCAACTCTGTTTGACGGGGGCATTCTGGCTAGAGAGGCGGCTTTCCGTCAAACAACAATGCCGAGCTCTATTTGACGACGCCAAGGAGCGTGCGACGAAACAAGACTGTCCAATTTGACGTCTCGTTTGCGATGCGACAATAATTGCTAAGGCGAAATATTTGCCCGAATTTTAATTTTAGTTTTCCTCAGTGCACGTAAAATCGAAAAGATACTCGATAGAAACGAACCAAAAAAAAAAAATAATGCTGAAATGCTTCAGATTTATATAAAACGGGTTGATTATATTGTTGATTTTAAAGTGTAATCAACATAAGGTTGATTAAATTTAGAAAGGTAAACGAATTTACCGCGTGAATTTTGAAACACGTTTCGGCGATGTTGCAACCGCCGATGTCCAGGGCTGTCTGGCGGTTGCAACATCGCCGAAACGTCAGGTGCTTCAAAATTCACGCGGTAAATTCACTTTTAAACATTTTTAAAATGTTAAACAACCACGACAGTCTTCGATTTCATGAGGTTTAATAAGTTATATCTACTGACGTGGAATCTATATTTGTGCTGCAAAAGAGGTTTATTCAAACAATATACAGACTACATTCTATGGACAGGCTGAACTTAATGTCCTTACTCTGGCTTATCGATTTATTTTTGCTAAAATAAATTATATTCGCACACATATAAAACAGTTCGCAAAAGTAAGTGATCACACAATGTAAACGCTAAAAACTAAAAGAAGCTTTCATTTCCCACTTTTCGATTAACAAAATTAGGGTCACCTTTTAAGGGGCAGTTTATTTACTTTTTTAATAAAATTCCCGAAAAAACGTTAAACTTGCCGGGGAATAATTTAAGTTTCCTATTAATATTATGCCGTGTAAAATAGCGAAATATAAAATAGATGATTATTTTACTGATAAAATTACATTATGCTAATTAAAATACTTATTTTTCTGAACTGTCTCTTGAAATACTCTAAGTGCCTACTTACAGCCCAAAGGCTATTTATTTTTATTTAATTTTATTTAGACGATTTTTCTACGTTGACATTTAGGATATTTTATTTCGAATTGTTGACTTCAATACATTAAGTATTTACTTTTGGGTCACTTGTTTTCCGACTGTTTTTCTTTTCTATTTCATGTTTTCAATTCGCGGGAACTTCAACGACGTCGGTGACGTTTAATATTGTATTTTTTTTCAATAAGTAGCAAAAACAATTAAATAATTATAGCATTTTGTCCTGCATTTGTTTAATGAATAACCACAACACAGAATGGCTTCCTTCCTATTTATATATAGAGACAAAATAATTCAAAAACAAAAAATCACATTTTTCGACTATATCATATTCTTTACTTCGATGACTTATATTATCAAAAACATCTATATATTTAATTAAATTTTAATTTTTTATTCCATTCTGTGTTGTCGTTATTTATAGTATTTTTACTAGCGACTACTGTTGATTAGGAAGCCATATTTCATCAGTTTGCTTTTTTTTCTCAGAAATAACACAATTTAGTCAAAATGTCAGAAATACAATTAGGCCCCAGAAATCGTTCCCTCAAACACGTGAAAATATTCAGTAACACAAGTTCAGAAGAAAAAGTCACTCATATAAAAGCGATCACCGCTAAACCATTTAGCCTGCTAATTGTGACAGTATCTTATCGTCTGGTGGTGTGCGTGGGTTAAGTTACCTACAGCGGATGAAGGTGCGAGGAGAGATTTATCGGTTAGTTGCAGTGCAGGTTCCCCTTCGATGTCCCTTTCTTTTATTCGGTCCTCGAGGATACTTAACGGTGGCTTATCTTAAGTGCGATCACCTCCTGTTTAGGAGGACAACGCGCTTGCTAAAGGTCCTTTAGCGCGGCACGCCATCGATTCACCTCTACAAACAAACGCTGCCTCATTCTACCTTTTCTTTTGAATCGGAATTAAGCGCATCAAAAAATTATCAGCGCCTCATGAATACATATAATAGATAGTTTCAGCCTACTACATTGGCACTCCACTAAAGATTCGTATAAACCAAAATATTTCACATTCAAATTTAACGCCTCAACCCTGTTTACGTTTACAAAATGTTTACAAATCCCTGTTTACAAAATACGTTTAATTTGACTGTAGACTGGACACTCGCGCTTTTTTTTATACATAAGAACTCATTTAATCGATAAGAATTTAGTAAGCTTAGTTACATTAAAGATATGGTCTACACATAACTTTAGTTTTATTTCTACAAGACTGCTCGATAAAATAGGACGTTTCTTTATTTCCCCATAACTTCTAAACGATTTGGAAGTGATTTCGCTAGAAAACCGCTGAACTCTAGTGAATCGCTAGAAAACCGATTTAGAAGTGTGTGGTATTGTTAGAATCGCTATGTGGTATTGTTCGAAACCCGAGTGTCATAGGGTACATTAACTGTCCAAACATCAATTAAGTAGTTGTCTAAATATCGGATTGTAAAAATGTCAATAATAATTTAACATAAATATATCGTGTTTAGTGTAAAATAAAAGGTCTGATTGATATTATTTCAGAAACATACATGTATCTATGTGGATAAATAAACAAACCCCAAATGTTTCATAAAAAAATAGTAATAAAATAATTATAAATACAATAGCATAGACTTTCTGTAACATCAGTCGTATTTTTGATTTTCTTTTATATATTTACTTGTTACATTATTTTCCGATGTATTTTGCGCTATCTTCCTCATAACGTTGTACAAGGATTTTATTTTTATTTAATTTTCTTTATTCGTTATTACACAGTATTTTAAATAGACAACATATCATTTAAAACACAGGTAACAAAAGCCGATTAAGTAACCACAACATTATTACAATCATAATCGAATGACTACTTAAATGGCCAGGATTTCGTCATTTTATAGTACGGCGTACACACCGCTATGTTAACATATGTGTCGATCGCTCCTTATACAGCGTGAGTTTTTAATTAGTGACATCCTTGTAGAGGGTGAATCAACAAAAAAAAACAAATGATTTTTTTTTCATTTGATTCAGAAAGTTCATAATAAGATAATTTGTCAATGCAAAAAAACAAAAGACTTTTTTTTAAAAAAAAAGGTTTTTTTTAAATGAAAAAAAATATATAATAAAAGTTGCTTACTTTGTCGTAATGATTCACCACAACGATGCCACTAATTAAAAACTCAACCTGTATTATCGGAAGGTTGTATCTTGTAGGTAAACATCCTCCTTCTTATTATCATAAATTATTTCTGAATTTAATTTTTTGGCAGGGAAAAAGACAGTTTATAATCTAGGCGATTGGTATGAAAAAGCCAAAAACTTAAAATTAGGAGATAACGGTATATACGTAGAGACCGTTGAAATGAAGAAAACACAATAATATTCTAACTTTAGGCACTCAACATCTACCATAAGATTTATCACTCATTTTCATGCGTAAAAGTCGCAAAAGTAAACAATACATTCTAAGATTTCATGGACAACCTGCAATTGTTTCGAATTCTGTACCTACTCTGTATTCTCTCTAGCTCTGTATTCGCCTATTGGTCTGGTTTAGTTAAAAGCACCATTCTCATGTGCACTTTCGATATTCCGAGGCGAGACGCGACGTCTGCGCAAGCGTCTGTCAACTCATGATTTATTGCCAGTGGTTTATGGCAAACATCTGATTTGTGGACAATTGTCCGTTTGATTAATATGTTTTTATTGCAATCGCGGATCCGTAGAGCGCTACTTATTTGGTTAGATGGCCCCGATGATGCGGTTTCGTCGATTGCCCCTCTCAGCCACTCGCTAATAAACGTTAGCTAACAAATTTGATTTGACGCGAGAGTGACACTCGAGTAGATATTAAGGAGCGAGCTGTGTCGATCGTTGCTTTTATATTATCGGAAGGTTGCATCATGTAAGTAGGACATCCTTCATCTTCTTCTTTTGGTGCCACAACTGCGTACGAACTTTGGCTATCACATTGGCTATTACAGCTTTATTTGTCGCCGCTCGAAACAAGAATGTGGCGGATTTCTTGTACCACTCCCGTAAATTACGCAGCCTTGTGTTTTTCTTCCTCCCGGACTTTTCTTCCGGCTGTTTAGCATCGAATTATTAGATGCATACTTTGGAGTTGTCAACTACAACGGGCGAACCCGCCACCTCAAGAAGGAATAACGATGTATAATCATTCTTTGAATGGTTGGGGAACGCAGACACTTAGGAAAGATACAGTCTATCGTCTAACTACGCCAATAAAGCCGGTCGGAGTCCAACGCCTTACGTGAAACCAGCGGGCAGCCTCGCGACCTCTCTACCAGATTTGGCCGGATTACTCCGTCCTCCAGTTTGGTCGCAGGTTTGAAGTCGCTTGCGCGGCCTCTACCTGATGTTACGGGCAATTCAGTCCGAATTTATCGCGGACCGTGGTGCCTTTTGCTTGTTCCTCAAACGGGATCGGGTGGCCAACGGGTAATTTCCAGAGTGTCTGACACCAGCAACAACAACAACCCACCCATCACGTCTTAGCAAACGTATAGATTTATTTCCAGACCTCCCGGTTATTATCAATCGGCTGACACTGTCAATCGGCTGACGCCGCACGATGCGCAAACCGCCCAATATCGCCCGAAAGTCATTCCCCAGAGGATCCGATCCCATGTCCATGACACAGCTGTCACCGGGCAAATAAAACAGATTCCTTTCCAGGTTTGACCGTCTTCGAGGAGGCTACCGCACGGGAATTGAGCCGTGAGTTGGGCCGACCCAATATAACGAGCAGGTCATATGACCCAAACCTCACAGGAGGTTAGATGCATAGTATTGTATCTTTCGGGGTAACCTATGACATGAGCAAAATATTCGAATTTGTGGATCATTTTTATCTTATATCTTATATTTCTTTGTTTTTGCTTAAACGCTTTTAGACATCTTCTATCTGATGACATCTTCTAATTCAATAGACATTTTCTAATTGATGTCGATCGCAATGCCTCATCAATTATTCTTGTAAGATTGTCAATAAGAGGTTGTCTGCAAACTTGAAAGAAAGGCCAAAGTAAAATACGAGAGAAAGAGGCAAAAGAATACTGTGGTTTCTTAATGACTAGGAACGTTAAAGATGGAGTAACCTTAATTTGTAGGAAAAACAGAAAGGAAGGTGGAAGAGTCGAGGAAAAAAAGTACGCCAAACCTCTGACAACTAATCAGCCAATTAAGAGAGTAACTTTCGATATCGTCGGGTTTAATAATATTATGTCGGGTGTGAAATATATTATGTCTTTTTGTACCCACCATATTATTTTTCATTGTGAATGGTGATCTCGTGAGTGAGTGTGACATGAGACAGATTACTGCATAATCTCCAGCCGGAGAGATTCGTGTTTAGAATATTCTCCAGCCATTGATGCCGTTATCACGATGACGATATCTGATTCAAGATGAATTCAAGATATTAATAATCGCTGCGGACGTTTAACCCTGTAGTGGGTGGGTGGATTAGTGGCAACACTTGTGTCTTTAGACGCTTGTGACAGTGAATTTTCTCTAAACCAACTTGCCCTAAATTCATCATTTAAACAAAATATATTTCTGGATGCCAAATATCATAGTAGATCAGAATGATATCAAATTAGGTTTAGCTGAAGTTGTCAAAAAAAAAAATCATAAAATCTGTTTTATAAGGCGAATTCCCATAACCTAACTATACAACTTTTATGTATTATTTTGTAATGTGATACATTATTTTATAATGTCTTCTTTTATAGAGCATGCCTAATAAATAAGGCAAAAAGGTAGAGGGAAGGGGGGGGGGGTGAGGCGATCGAATTTTGGAATTCTGCAGTGATAAAACTCAGTGTATCTTGTTTCGTGTGTTCACACTTCGCAATGGATGTTAAATAAATTTTAGGAAGAGGGTTTTACAGAGTAGAGAGTTTGAAACATTTGTCTCTGTTGAAGTTAGGGGTTCTACTTATTTTAATAGCGTCCCGGATCATACAGGGAAAGTACATTATTGTTATTTATACAGCATAATGAGATTTTAAAACTGCACCCAGTGGTTTTTCCGCTTTCCAATATGTGTTTGCAGATTGCCGATTTTTCTCGATAAACATATCAAACAGCTTTGATGTATTTTAGTCGAGTGGCTATGAGCCGTTTCGTTTTTCCAACGTAGGCTACTACAGCTGTATTAGATTTTGTACACACTTGGGGTTTTCAGTGGTATTATATGCTTTACAGGCCTCAAAGATCGAGCTGTATTTGGATCGGTTTGAAGACCGTTTTATATGGAATTTGTTTAGCATCTTGCTTGTTCGATCTGTCACGGTCTTGACGTATGATAAGAATGCTCATGATCTGCTCGTCTTCTGATTTTCTACTTTATTAGAACACGTATATATATGATTTATCCACATTCTAGGCTCTAACAATACTCACGCATTTTTAGTCTCGTAGCTTTCAGCGATTCAAATCGATGGTATTTTGTAACCTAAGAAAGTTCGACCGGTGGCCACTGTAACGAGCGAATAGACGTGTTCACATCAAAAGTAATTATAAATAAGAGTATGATATTATACCTTGAAATCAGATTGGTCTATATTATGCGCGCTATTTTGATGCTTAACTTATTGACACGCGACCACTGCAGGGTTAGGAGATGCCGTGTTGTAGCGATTCCATGCTGGAGATAAGAAGTTTTATTACTAATACGGATAGGTACACACGACAGAAGCCAGAAATATAACACTGACTGTACTAAGAGTAGATCTCGAAAAATTCAATTGTTAGACCATTGTGAAATTTCACAATAAAGAGTATAAACAAACAAACTTTTTAAGGCCCGCTAAGATTTCCACAGACACTTCACAGTGTCTTTCAAAAAGATCGAACTTTATTAGAAGTTGCATACTGGCATTCTTGAATTCGCGACATAAAAATCGCAATCATGTGATTGTAATACTAGTAATTTGGTCAGCAAAAAAATATCAGATAAACCAAACCAGCAGTTATACGTATATGTATGTATGTTAGTTCGAATACTATTTTTATACATAGAGATCCCTTTAGCAATTAATATCTTTATTATATTTTTTTGTTTTTTTTTATTTTTTTTTATTTTATTATACGTTTGTAATATACGTTGCCTAATTAATTGTGATATTTGTTTATTCATAGCCTGCTATTGAGTAAATAGATATTGCGAAGACTATCGCGGTTGTTTGACATTATAAATAGGATAGAAAACGAATTTACCGCGTGAAATTTGTAGCACCCGACGTTTCGGTGACGTTGCAGCCGCCGTTGTCCAGGGTAGACTGGACAGTCTTGTCAGACTTATCAGTCTACCCTGGACAACGGCGGCTGCAACGTCACCGAAACGTCGGGTGCTACAAATTTCACGCGGTAAATTCGTTTTCTATCCTATTTATAGATATTGCAGTCAGATTTTTGTATTTTTTTTAACCCACTTTTACAACCATCTGTTTCAACTACGTAGGTACACATAATGATTTCTAATGTCAACCATAAATTCTAGGATATTTTTTTAAATAATATATATAAAAATAATAATAATAATAATATACTCTTTATTCTTAATAATAGGAGAGCCTATTGCCTGCAGGCAATATTTTAGAGCTAACCTATACTATTGTGTGAACATTATTTGCGAGTAGACTACATAACTTAACCTATATAAAGAGTATGACAAATAAAATAAAAGAGGATAGAAAGAAATATATACTTAACTCTTTGTGGGCACAGGCTTACCACATCAAAATAATCTAACACCTATAAGGACGCTAAAGTTTCAAAAAGAGGGGAATGGGAAGGGAAAGGGAATTTACCTGGAAGATTTCAAATGCTCTCTGAGTCAACTTAAAAGTTGTTATGCTTGGCGCGGTTCTCACATTTTTCGGCAAAGCATTCCAAAGACGGGCTCCATGCACGGTGAAAGAGAATGAGAAGAAGTCACTGCTGTGACTAGGTATAGAACGTAGCAGGTTGTCTTTTGATCTCAGAGGTCTTCCATGAGCCGATAGTGCAGTAAATCTCCCGGTAAGATAATTGGGAGCGACGCCAGCCAAGATGTTAAAAAGCATACAGAGAACTCGCATGTCTCTTTTCTCCCGAATCGACAGCCAGTGAAGCTTCTCTCTGTACTCCGTGATGTGGTCAAATTTTCTGCGGCCATGGATATACCGAATGCAAACATTTTGAAGACGCTCAACTTTGGTGGATAACTCCTGTGTGAGGTCGAGAAATGTGACATCTCCATAATCCAGAAGGACCGAATCGTAACCTTGCTCTCCTCCGGGAGGATATTTTTCAGCCTATTCAGCGAATGAAATCGGCCGAAGAGTTTGCGTCGCATTTCTCGAATATGTGGCCGCCATGAGAGCTTGTCGTCCATATGGACACCGAGGTGTCATCAATGTTTTTATCTTTTGGTGCATAAATGCTTACATAATTATAAACAACTCGCCAAACCTTCCTCTTTCCATCTTAAGAGCCGACAATAACAATGGCGTATGGTTTCAACTAGATGGTGCTACGGCCCACACCGCTCGTGAGGTAACACACTTTTTACTGCACAATTTCTGAATAGCGTCATCTCAACACGGTGATTTGTGATGGTGTATTAGATATGAATCTTTAATAGCAATACTTTTTTACGTTTAGATCACTACGTTTAAAAGTTATTACATTTATAAATCGGAACAGGACTTTTGGCGTATCAATATAAACTCACTTTCACTTTTATTCTTTATTTGTCGAAAGTGTGATTTTCTCAACGTTAGTCGATTGAACGACTTTGCTACAGGTCAACATTGATTAACAAGATTACGATCTAAACTTCGATCGAGGCATATTCGGAATAGAATACCCTGCAGACGTTACAGCAAGTACAAGCCTGCTAATGCGGATTTGCCTTGTAAGTGCCCCCTTATGCTTATTTGCATTGAAAGGTGCTATCATTCACATCGGTGCCGTCCAAACAAAACGCTCGTAAAATAATATTCTCCATATATTGTATGAAATGGCCGCGTGGTGCCCGAGCACCAGCGGTTTCCAAAGTGGCATCGATAATTAATTTACGTGTCGTCAATTCATTGAGCTACATTCAAAGCGTTCACTCACATGAACAGAAACACAGTTTCTGTGATTTTAGATTTCAATATTTTATATATACACAAGCCATAGGTTCCTGTACATCTTAGTCTCAGTAAGTTGTAACAATCCAGATTTTTTCCTAAAGTTTTTTTGTCTTATTAAAAAAACATATTTCATTCATTATCTGCAATTTCAGCGCAGAAAAAGTTGGTGGCGCTCAATTTTTATAACTCAAAGTTTTTTTTTGTGTTCTTTAAAACAAATTAAATTGGATAAGCTTATCATAAAGTTAATGCAACTTTTAAATTAATTATAAATATTATTATTAAGTTTTTGTTTATTAATTTCAGTAAAATTTTCAATATTTTATTGTGCGAATTAAATGTCCTGTTGTTGGATATTTAAAGTATAATACATGTTATGTATTGCTAACTTATTGGAAACAAGATTTAAACCGAGTCTGTATCGGACATATAATTGAAAAAGTAGTCGCCCTAAATCGTTAATTATATTAAATCCGCATAAATATTGAGGATCATCTCACGTATGCAAAGTGAAATACAGCCTCCATGAATGATTCCCACGGTGTTGTCGGCCTCTTTCCATCTCGTTCTGGCAGGATGGCGGCGTTCCGCTCGCACCTATGGGCATCGCGGGGCTCTTCGCTGTGTAGCCTTATAAGCGCTACCCAGCGTATGAAAAATGCTTATAACCTCGATGTTATATTAATTTTTGAGCTTTATTTACGCTGTTGCGTCCGCGAGTTATGAGGCCCCTTAAACGGAGTAATTCAGAGACAGTGTACTGTGCTGCCTGTTCCCGCGGCTCCGTCAAGTTAAATTTAGGCATCCGGATATAAACGTATATATCACTCGAAATATGGCATAATATCATCATCATACTAAAAAGGTATATGAAATTACTTTGAAATAACCACAATGTCTAGAACTATAATAGAAATCGAGAAAACGAGTCTTGTTCTGAAAAATTCTACGCCAAATTAATCTCCAAATTTATAGTACAATGTGCGCAAAACACAAGTTACAAAATAATAAACAACGTCGCAAAACGCAAAAGAACTTTTTAGCCCAAAAACCTTATAATAAATAAATATACAAGTAAATGAAAAAAAAATAAAACAGTGCAGCAACTTTGATAGTAAAGGTAACTATAATGGTCGGTCACCAACCATTATAGTTACCATTACCGTTAGAATACACTACTGTATTTTTAAGCTATTGCATAGCTTTTATCGCGGGCCTAGGCCAGCGCGGCGACCGAATGAAGAAATTTCTTAACGAAAATTAATGATTTTAAACTGATAATTACGTCAGAAACGAGTACTGCTTACGATTCGAAAAAAATATATGTTAAACAAGAACATTTTCCTAATATTCTTAGCTTTGAATATTTTCGATTTTGTTTATATTACATAGTTTAATTAATTTGTGAAATTAGGTCTAACTGAACACAAAAACGACTACTACGCAAATACTATCTGGCGTATTATTATGAAACCTGCACCATTTTAAAGATAATTTAATTATCTATCTTTTTATCTACGATTTTTTTCGAATAATCCGTTTTTTTTGCTTTATCGAATTAAACATTCGTGCGCGGCGCTCTATCGGAAGACGTTTAAATTATTCAACAAGTTTTAATAATTTCAACGTTTTCCGATAGAGCGCAGTTATCTGATATCAGAAAAAATAAAATAAATAAATAATTATAATTGCATAAGTTGTTAAAAATGCTATGCAATAGCTTTACCGCGGCAGTCCCCGAGTGCCACACGTTTTTTTATCCTAACTTTTAGGAGAGACGACATGCCAGAAAATACACTTCTTACATGTACGATGGGAGCCGGACGACTACAAACCCAATGTATGAATAATGTTTTTATTTGTGTTTAACTAATTTTTTTAACTTTTAACCTTTTTTATTAAGCTATTGCATAGCTTTTATCGCGGGCCTAGGCCAGCGCGGCGACCGAATGAAGAAATTTCTTAACGAAAATTAATGATTTTAAACTGAAAATTACGTCTAAACGAGTACTGATTACGATTCGAAAAAAATATATGTTAAACAAGAACATTTTCCTAATATTCTTAGCTTTGAATATTTTAGATTTTGTTTATATTACATAGTGTAATTAATTTGTGAAATTAGGTCTAACCGAACACAAAAACGACTACTACGCAAATACTATCTGGCGTATTATTATGAAACCTGCACCATTTTAAAGATAATTTAATTATCTATCTTTTTATCTACGATTTTTTTCGAATAATCCGTTTTTTTGCTTTATCGAATAAAAAATTCGTGCGCGGCGCTCTATCGGAAGACGTTTAAATTATTCCGAATCATTTGCTACCGCAGCCGCAAATGATTCGGAATAATTTCAACGTTTTCCGATAGAGCGCAGTTATCTGATATTAGAAAAAATAAAATAAATAAATAATTATAATTGCATAAGTTGTTAAAAATGCTATGCAATAGCTTTACCGCGGCAGTCCCCGAGTGCCACACGTATTTTTTTTATTCTCATAACGTGCTACATAATAAAACTATTTATTTTTTAATTCAATTATTACCATATAAAATTACTCTATTTACTTCATATTTACTCTTTTATACTTTGGACTGGTAAGTTAGTAAACTTAGCACTTAATTTCAACATTTATTAAAAAAACTATCAATTACCCGACAAATTTTTTTTTTTTTTGTAAATAAATATTTTTATTTACAAACCTACCTATATCGCATAGCGGCCTATATGACTGTTTAATAGGTGGAAATATATAAATAGTTTATGCTTGGTAAATTTTGATTTAGTAAATATGTTTTGTTGTAGGTACCTACTGTCTGTTTCCCGAATAAAATAAAATAAATAAATAAATATATATGAAGCAACTAAGTCACGTATTCAAGATTTAAGTGATAATCGTTTTGTTGTAGTATCTGTTTCCCGTCACTTATACAAGATTTAAAGTGATAATCTACTTCTATCTGATTAATTGCCAGAAATAGAATTAGCTACCCGACCATCGTGTACCTAGAACAGCATTTGCATTTTTTAAAATATCATTTTTTGATATGATATATTCAAAGTATTCATTTCCTGAATAATACCAATAAAGTTAAAAACATTCCAAAATCAAATTAGTAAAGATAAATATTGAAAAGGCGTTTCAATGTACACCGTACCGTATATGTACCCTACTTGCATGTACGAGTATATTTAGCGTCAGCATTTCGACATTTTCGACGCGTTCTCCAGAGCGCCGGGCGGCGCTTATTCCTTATCATCATCCAAACGTTGAGACGTTTGTTCTTTTTATCCTTTTTGTTCACCCCTGAGTCAAACATGGCGCCCACAAACACGCGTCTCGCTCAGCCATAATGCCCCGTTGTTATTACGTCCGCGGCAAACAATTAAATCCCTTATCTTTGTTTGCATTACAGTTTAAACAAAAAAGGCGTGCGACATTTTGATATATCACGTTGTTCTGATTAATTCTAATTCCATATTTGTGAAATGCGCATGTTGTTTTTGAAGTGTGCGATGCAGTAAACGAGGGCGTCAATTGCGTAGTATTGACGGCTGTTTGACTTTTGCTGATTTGCAGCATCGACATTCTTGGCATCTATAAAACTGAATTTGATCATAAACTGGTGTTAAACAGATATTTTGGAGAATGTTCATGTACTTATTTAAAATGTTCTGCCACATAGTGAATAATTTTAAGTAAATTTATTTTTCGTCACAAAGAAATAAGGAAGCCTCTCCAGTTGCTACAATTTTAGTTGATGAAGGATACATAATAAAAACCATTATCATCATCATTATTGGCAATAAAACTTATTGTGAATCTCGGTTCGTCATAAATTTCTTTCAATTTCACCCTATCCTGGGCTTTGGCTTTAGAGTTGTCTCCTCCATATATATATATAGATCTTTACCCACATAATCAAGCCATCGCAGTTTTAGTAGTCCGAGTTTACGATGTCTTTCAGGTGTCCCACAAATAATACATTTCAACGACTGATCATTTTGCATTCTTTCCACACTACTTTACCACCTCAGCCTCACAACATGAAGAGCATTATACAGGTTAAACAGTTCTTCGTTTGTTTTTGCGGAAGATCTTGCGAGTATTTTGGGTCCATCTATTGAATTTTCATCCACTTTAGTGAAAGTTCATGTTTTCGAAGCGAAAGTTAAGACTCGACTGATAAGTGCTTCTAGAGGGTTGTCTTTATCGTCCGAGATAGCAGACGGGATTTCACACACATTTACTTAATAGTAGTATATACAACTGGCTATAGTATATACAAATAATAGTTTATTTAGCATTTGGTATAGTTTTATAATGGAACCATAAATCAATTATTTATAGAACGGTTTGTTTTTTTAACAAGCTTATTTTTGGAGCATTTCTTTATTTTAGGCAACAGATTTTCAATCGAGTTTATGTGAGTCAGGCCTCTTAGTATAGTGATATAATGATCTTCTATTTTTATTTTTTGGAAAAATGATCGTGCCGAAATTACCAAGTCTGAAGAGGAGCAATAAGAACCACTATATTTGCAGCCATTAAACTTATTTTCACATCTTTACTGATGTTGTTGATGATGGCAATTAATAGACCGAGGGGTATACATTTCACCATATTCAAAGGTATAGAGTCGAAAAACAAAAGGTGGATCTGGTTTTACTCTTTCAATGTTAACAGCGATGTATTTAGTTTCCTCGTTATCCTAAAATTGCGTATTGTAAACTGACTAAAATTGACATCATTGAAATCGCATACAGTTTGTGAATCGAATTAGAATAATAATTTCTAATCATATCGATCAGTTTGACTTAAGTCTGATAAACGGCGTAGATGTCCGTTCTATTAGGAAAACGTACTAAGCTCACAAAGGGCAATATCTCTGCTTAGAGGTCGCAGGTCGCTCTTCTCCTTAGACGAAGATAACGACGTTACTGCAACTGAACGTTCTTTGGACATCCCAGCGAATAGCTTGCCAGTAGAAAGTGCTTAATGCCTAAAATCGGTCAAGCGGATAGTGAGTAATGTATGTAGCATAACTGTCCCTGCAAATAATTCCATTTGTGGCTCTTATAATTATATTATTTAAATAAAAAGTGAGGATAATATGATCGATGAAATCAAAGGCGTATGCAAGAGCTTCTAACAGTAGTAATTAGCCCTAATTAACAGATAAAATCGTTAAATGTTATCACTTGCATTAGCCCACTTACTACGGCAGATTAACGACACATACAGATCCACTTATCAAACTGTGAAATAGTGTAAAACATGTAAACTTAAACTTCATCAGTGTAATAGAAATTTTGGAATATAACCTTCTGCCTTCACGACGCGGGGACCAGTTGGGTTTCACCATCAACCTGCTGCAATCTGCTGCAGTTAACTTAACCGGAATTGTTAAGACACTCGCCCAAAACGCTTCTGGAAACCTATTCTTCGATACCCCATAAACACGAGTCGCATGGTTTGAAAAAAATACTTTAAAAATATACGAAACATAGGAGGAATGGGAAGAATTGGCACAATACAAAGTCAAAATGTGGAGAGCTGTGCAGTAAATATATAAAATGGATGAAACGGATATGGAATCTAGCGAAGACGAATGGTCAGATTTATGTAGGTCTGCGAAAATGCCTCTTTAATTTTGGCAAATATGGTGATATTAAATGTTGTCAAGACGTGCCATAGTAATGAGCTTGGTCCGGATTTCATTTATACCATAAATATATTACTGATAGACGATGTCCCGCGTACGCCAGGAGAATAACTCTCCGCCTTTGAAAATAATAATTGTGCCGACTGCAAGATACGAGGTGAGTCGCCGATTACAAGCGAATCAATGACAAGAGGAAACAACAAACAAATGAAAAGACAGTGAGGTGCAGAATACGCTATTACGTATGAATCAAGAAAGTGAGAAAAAGAGAAATAAATATATACAATATTATTTACTGCCATTTCAATCATAGATCCTCGCCCAGCTACTTTCCTATAAGGGCTCAGTGTACTAGTCGACTTATTTATATTACCCTCCAATATTTAAAGGCAAGTGCTCCTAAACCTAAAAAATATGCCCCTCCCCCGGTTTGCCGTCTCAGGAGCACTTTTGGCTGGAAGTGGTACAATTCGTCGATTCTTTCGATTGTAATCTCTAGCCACAGAATCTCTACTCAATTCAAATATTTAACGTTGATTATTTTATTTTTTATCATGACTGACATGCTAAGCAGCGCCTTAACGAAAACCGCAAAATTAGCACAATTAATTGATTACCTCTCAGCCAGTCAGAGAGCCGGGCTAGGCGACCGCTCGGATACCTTTTCGGGCGAGTGCCACATTTTGAGAAAAAAACCTTCCACCGAGCGATCACGTAACAGACAAAAAGAAACCCGCGCACACGCGTCTGCGCCGGTCGAAGCCGAAACCTATATTATATAAAAAAAACACAAGCCGCTGTCACTTAATGTCCAATTAATTTAATTAATAGCCAGGGGTGTTAGGAGCAGTGTGCGACTGCCTTGGAGCATGTTATCCAGTCGTGATAGTGAGGATAGGATTTTATGCGAAGTCGAGTTTGTAAGGGTATCCTTAAAGAGGGGTACCACAAAAGACACCACACAGTATACTGTGACATAGCTAAGATTATCCTTGAAATGTATATAAAAATACAAAATCATTTCTTTTATTTATTGACTGAATGATACTTTTAAGTATATCTTTTAAGTATTTTAAAACCTATTTTTTATAGTAATAAAATTTATTTTATAATTCTGACGATAACATATATTTTTTTACTATCAATGATTTTATTTTTAGTTGTCACTACATATTAATATTTTGACTAACAATTTTCAAAAATAATTTCGGAAATATTTTTGGAAATATTCAGATATTTATTCATTTTTAACGCTAAATTAATTCTATAATTTTAATTCCACTTGAAATCTATTATTATAAATATTATTTCATGATTTTTTAAATACCTATTATAATCTTATTTGATTTATTTTCTTTTTCCTTTCAATGATAACAAATCTTGTGCACAAGTAAAATAATTTTCTGGTATACCTGCCTCTTAGTACAGGCCTAGGTCTAGTTAGGTGGCGTTGACGTACTGATAAACATGCTGCAGTATGCTTTCTTTTTACGACTGGTACAAACACGAATATTTTCTAATGATGCAGGAATGTGTCGTATTTGCTGTAAATAAGTTAAAAAAGGTAAATTTTAGCATTGAGATTTTTTGCCGAATTCGAGTAAGTAATAGTAAATTTCGAAAATTACCCAATTTATTTAGAATTATTTTCAACTCTTTGAACAATAATTATGACGTAGTAATGACCATAACATCAATTGCATAGGTTGAAATTAATAATCGAACATTAAATTTTTTAAACATAAATATAAAAATCACGCGCTTAGGCAAATGTCAAATATCAGGATATTGTCATTTCTATAATTTTACAGCATTATCTATATCTCTAGTGTCATATATTCTAAGAATAACACTAACAGAAGAAGAACTCGTCTGAACAGATGATGGTCTCCCTGTCTCCTTCCGCCGCCGCTCGCGATCCTTTTCCTTTTTTATGATTTATGCGGAGGTCAGACCTCTGAGTAAATTGATTTTGGGGCCATCTTGTGGGGAAATGCCCGCGGAGGCTTCGGGGGCACACGGCGCGAGCAGGACGCCGCCATACCAGCTTCCCCGGCGAGAGAGGGACGGGGAGCCGCCAGGTAAGGAAGGCATCGTTCAGCCTCGTTCCCTTATAACCCGCCCATCTCAACGCGCGGCCGTCTCGTTGAGGCGCGGACGAAAACCGCCGCTCGTAAATTCACCGGCAAATTATAAACTAGGCATTAAGGCTTTAATCTTGCAAATTTAATTGTCAGCGAGTGAGGCCATAACCCCCTTTGAATAACAGTAAAAACAATCGACAGATATACACAGTGCGGCTGATGCAAGAGCTTAAAGATCTGCTTTTAAGATCGTAATTTTTAAAAAAGTTGGGCGCTCTTCGTTGGGTTCACTGCTCCTTCGCTGGCTAAGACGATGCCATCATATTTGCACATTCTATATCGTAGGCTAATAATACCCTATGTACCATTTTGCCCCAACTGCTAACCCATTTTACCCCACCCTCGAGGTTAAATGGTTTTTCTTGCAGATTTTATATATGTAGGTACTTTCAAAGCTTGGTTCTTTTATTATTTTGGTTAATTTTAACATAATGTCTACATATGTACGAAGTAGATGATAATAAAACTGTTTAATTTGCATGATGAACGCCTTTTTTATAACGAACAATCCTTAGGGGTACCATTTTACCCCGTGTTCCCCTACATAGGTAGAAAAAATTTCAGCTCTCGAGATTTTTATTATATATTTAGTTTTACAACTTAGTTTGACATCTGCCGAATTAGTCAGCTCACACTTTGAAGTCGACACCTGTAGTCAGTAACGTCATCGAGTCGTGGGGTACTTTTCATAAATTCCTATTCATAAGGAGGTGCTGTTTACACTACCCACTTACACGGCGTTGCGAGCATGTAGGTGCGCGACGCTTGGTGGTAGGTGTAGTATCGTGGTATGTTTACACATTCGGCGGTTTACGAAAGAGCGACTTAATGAAGGCGGCAAGACAAAGGAGTGTAAATAGTAGAATTCATTCACATTTACATTACGCTTTTACATTTCGCGGAAATATTCAAGGTTCAGGGTAATACACTCCTTTACAATCCGAGAGCTCGCTGCATGTATAATACCCAGGATGCTTCAAAATAGTTTTATAATACCCAGGATGAAAACATCATTTGGACAAACACATTACTCTTTCATTACGCCTAGATTTTACAATCTGATTAATATGGAAATAAAAATGAATTTAACATTTAGGGAATTCAAAAATAAAATAAAGAAATGGTTATCGAGTCATGACAGACTAACCATGCATCACATGTTTAAAAAAAATTAGGTGTACAAATTATTAATATATTTTTAAATATGTATATTGATTATATTTTAAAATTGATCTAACTAATGAAAATTATTTAACTTTGTCGTTATATATTGTTTTGACAGTGAATTGTACTTTTTTTGATTAGGCATTTTTATATTTAATTTTATGTTACTTTACATATATTAAAACTTAATAACTTCTGTATTTTCTTACTTTTAACTTTATTTTTCTTTTTATTTTAGTTTTTAGACTATTTTGTTTGTCATTCTCGAATGTTACGTTCCATTTAATGGCGATTATTTAATGGAATCGCGTTTTATCTATTATATTTTTTTAGGACCACAGTTTAAAGCAATTTAGTTTTATTACCCCTCAAATATATTCACATTTCAAACAATGCAGCCATGTCATAGATATCTTTGATTCTTTCGAACTAGTGTTACTATCATTTGAAACATGATGACATATCGATTATTTTATTATTATATCAATTCACTTATAAAAGTAAAGATTCATCAGGTTGTAATATGATTCAACTGATTTTAAAAGGTTCTGTAACACGAGTTACTGTCATCGATACTTCTGTGGCGCCGTTGGCTCTCACGAGCTGACTGATCGCAGGGCTCGTTCATATATATCGGAAAATGGCTGAGAGGGAGGCGTGTATTCTATTTAAAATGGATAATTTAAAAGAGTAGAACTTCAAAAGTTATTTCCAGCTTTTTTCTTACTCAGTAGATATTATTCGCGATATTCCTTATTTAATCATGCTATTGGGCTCGATTATCTTTCCTTGTGAACTGATATCATAAAATAGTTCATGCAAACGAGACAGAACAGTTTTTTAGACCGGAATGTAAAATAAGCGATTATACCTTTCCATTCCCAAAAACTAGCTGCCGAAAATAAAACCATTTGGTTTGAAAACATTTCTTCCGGTCTTAAATTATGCCGTTTTATTCTCGATTGCTAGTTTTATGCTTAAAAGTAACAACCATTCATCTCATATCACGCCCTAATATAATGGCCTGTCTCGCTCGCATAAACTGAATCCGATTTTATTTCAAGAATCGGGCCTATCACTGCAGCATATCCTCTGTTATATCGTCTGCAACAACTGTCTACTGTTTTAGATTTTTTTATCTAAAAAGGCTTGATAAACGTTTTACCTGTATTGGAAAACAAATTCTGAATGTAAGAACATTGGTGTAATAACAAACGCTCTGTGAAAAAAAAAGTTATTTTTATAATAGCGGTAACATTTAATTTCTTAAAATTGCATAAAAATATGCACATCTAGAGACGGGCCAAATTATCGCCTAGTTAGATGTGCTATTGGCAGGAAAGGTCATGTAAGATGTGTTAAACCTCCCTATAATAATTATTAAATAATTTATATAATTATTGTAAGATTACATGACTAATGAACTGTATACCTAATCATAAGTAGGTACCTAAATAAAAAATAAAATAAAATAAAATAAACTGTCATCTGGTATTTGTTCAGTTTCTCCACTGAACAGATAATCATGTTATATTACTGTAGATGTTAAAATTATTTATTTATTAGTCATGAAGCTAAACGTACTTAAAAGACGTTAGTTCTAAAATATCTTTTAATATACTTTGTTACATAGATTTTGGTTCTGTTGTGGTATGTTCATAGTACAGAACGACAAAAAAAGACGCACCGCATTTCAAACTCTTTGACCCGCCAGCCACGCTCAATCATCAAAATTCTACAAAGAGTATCTACTTCCAAATTGGATTGTATGACCTTTGAACATGCTGGCCCGCTCCCAAATGTAATAAGACATTGCTTACCATTTTAAAGTGGCGGATTTTTAAGTCAATCTTAAAGCAGTAACTTAGATCGTAAACTTTAACAAACCTTAAATCGCAAAATGCGCGCATGCTTACAATATACATGTGCATATTTAGAATAATAACGATATTTACACTTATCAGAAAAATGACAATGAGAAGAGCAATGACCAATGGGCAAAAATGTATGGGTGCTGGGCTCACCTCTCCAATAATTAAAACGTATTTACCATTGGAAAGATCTATTTATCTAGAATATTTATGACTAATACAACATACCTCAGTTGTGAGCCGTTTCGGAGTTTGGAGTTCTAAATCTTCTTAACCCTTCCTATTTGAGTTAACCATTTTTGGTTAGACGCTTACAAATGCTAAAATTGTATTTAACCAATATTGGTTAGGGCACTCCGCGCTGCGTAAAATGCCAACTTTTTAAATATTTATTCATTATTATCTTAATTGTTTGACGAGATAAGGTTATAATATTATAAATTTCAAATTTCAATGCGATCATTTTACAGTTATTCTTTTTACGATCAGTATAGTAGTTTAAAAGTTATGGTCGTTTTTCTCAAGGCCATCGACTTCACGCGCAAAACTGTCCCGGGCAGAAGTGACGACTAAATTTTTACCCCGCGATAGGAGGGGTTAAATATTGCTAATTACACAAAAACCCAAATGCCAATTATTGCTTTAAAATATATTACATGCAGTAAAGATCCATAATAGGTAGTATATTATGATATACAGTCACTAGGCACACCATGTTAGACAGCTGACCTTAGCATATTAAATGCTTCAGTAAATAGAGTGGCAATGAAATAATGAGAGACACTACAGAGTTTAAGCAACATGTTTAAGTATTGCCCCTCCATACTACTGAGAAACTTGGCCATTCTTTAGAATATATAGTTTTTACTCACACTGCGTATACACTTTATCGTTTTGAGTATTTTGGGATGGTTTTCGTTTAATCAGTTATTAAAAATATAGTGCCTGAATGTTTTAGGTGCCCTAGGGGATATCAGGTAATTTACCATATTTAATAGGATATAACTCATAATTGAGACCAGTCGTTCTACTAATAAATGTTTTACAAAAGATATCTTTCCATTGGTATATGATTATCTCTTTTGATATTAGATTTTTTTGCTGTATATCCTGCATGGGCAGTGCAGGATTTTCGTATAAGTTACACAAGCCATAGCATAGGGCCCCCACTTTCTTGGAGACCCCCAAAAAAATGTTCGAGTGAGCAATTGTCATATATACTTAAATATGCTGCAGCAATATCTTAAATAGCTTAGGGCCATATCAAGTATAAATCCGGCACTGTGCATGCATAGTATACAAACATGTGACTAACCCAAAGTACAGTTCCATAGAGTGTGCGAGAGGCCTTAGGCGATCGCAGCCTCCGTGGTCGCAAAGGGACGGTGCGGTGCGGGAGACGATGAAGGAGGAGGGGAGGGGGAGGGGTGGTGGGGGGGGGGGGGGGGTTGAGGTGCAAGCGAGAGACGCTGTATATGCGGGATTCTTTACGGCACTCTATACGTTTATGTACGCGAGATTCACGGACCGAAACTCGTTTTGAGGATTTTGGTTTTGGAAGTGCACTGCACGAGAGTGGCCATACGGGCGCCCCGCGCAGCGCTCACTGTCGCATTCACTCGTAAATATTCAAGAAGCTCTCGGCGACGAAATGTCGCTCATTTTCCCACACTTGCAGGCGCGAACAAAAAACCGCAAACGGTTACCGTATCTCTATCCCATTGCAACTTTGATTGTAGTACATACCTGCATAAACAGTATTGGTATAAACATGTGGTTGAAATAACGAAACATTGCGCATTGTCAAATGAACGAATGAACGAATTATGCCACTCTAAGCCAGGAGTGCTCCTGAGACGGAAAACCGAATACATATATATGGATCATATATATGAATACATATATATGCTCAATTAATCATATGGATTAAAAATCAATGCGGATAAGACCAACGTGCTCACTACGGACGGTTTGCAGGCCAGCGTTTACCTCGATGGAACCCAAATCGAATAGGTCCCACAATTCGAGTATTTAGGATCGTTGGTTACGGTAAAGAAAGTGGCATCGACGGCCGATGTCCATAGCCGTATGGGACAGGCAACAGCAATATTCGCCTCGCTCAAGTGTTGCATATGGAAGCGAACGAATATTACCATCAAAACCAAAGTAGGACTATACCGAACGTTGGTTCTTCCCGTTCTTCTTTATGGATCGGAAACGTGGACGTTACTACAATCGGTCCTCAACAAGTTTGGAGTCTTCCAAATGCGATGCTTGAGGCAGATTCTCTGTGTCTGACTCCGCGACCGAATTCGAAACGAGACCATTAGAGAAAGATGCGATCTACTAACAATGATCGAAGAAGAAGTACAAAAACGTCGGCTACGATGGTTCGGCCATGTTTGCCGAATGAACGATAATCGCTTGCCACGTAAACTTCTTTGGAAAGACCGACCGACAGAATGGAGAATTCAGCGATCGGCACCGAAGAAAACCTGGCTAAATAACATCAAAGACGACCTTAAGAATCAACGATTATCGGCTAGGGATGTAGCAAAACAATCATCAAGAATGGACGCGAATCATGACTGGAGTACGAGATCCAGCGGCACCGACAGCAGCGTATTGGCTGCGAAGGCGACCCCCTCCCCAATCGTCGGCTACGGAATAATTAATAATAATAAATAATAAATAAACCGAATACACTAGGAGGGACATTTTTACGATAGAGGAGCACCTGGTTGTAAAGAAAGGAGGAAAAGACAGTAAACTAACAATTTAGTACCAATATAGGAAAACAGAAAAGTGAAAATCTAGAATTTAAGGGCAGTAAATAGCAGCTGGCATCTTTTTATCTATCTGACTCCCTTCTTTCATTCATATATAGGATATTTTGAAACTTGCTGTCTTGTCATGATATTTGCTTTTCAATAGAAATAAAAGGGATTCTATCGACATGGAACTATACTATTTCTTCCATGACGTTTCGGCAAGGTTACATTTGCAACATTGCCAAGTTTTGGCAATCTGCATTTAATGGGCATTGGGACGAGTTGTTCAGTTTCTATCGCTGTGACACCAGCTGACGGAGATTATAGCGATGAATATCTTGAAGCGAATTTTCAAAATGGCCTGTGCGCACATAACTATTTCTTGCTTAACGTTACTTTACCCATAGTCGGTGATGTAAACTTCTTAATTAGAATGATCCATGTGGTGGAAAGTTTGAAACCTTCATCTTGATTGAAATTTGGCGTTCTTTTGACTTCGATGATAGACAATGGTCTAATTCCACGCGGTATTAATCCGTTTTCTTTCAATTAATTTGTCAAATAAAGCCGAAAGTTGATATGTCCTTATATTGGTGATCAGCTTGCATATTTATCTTCGTATCTATTTCCTTCATTGTATATACTACATGCACTGCTTTCTACATTTTGACAGTATCTTAAGACAGTTGTTTACATTTCAGTTTCGTTTTGTCAAAGTATCCCATGATTGAGAATATTTTCATGTGGCGGTGACTTTCTATGTGTCCATAGAATTATCTCGTTGATCTTAATCTTTTTGATTATCATCTTTCTTCGAGAAGCTTGCATATTTATGTTCAGTGCGGTAGATTTCTAGCTTGTTCGAGTATTTTCTTCAGTATGTATCTTCCATAATATCGCAGTCTCGATCGCTGACCTATATCAGAGCTTCTGGTTTCAAGGTGTGTAACATGACTGAAGCTATTATCTTGGTATAGATTAATCTGATAGTTCTAAAAAAACAGGTTTTTGTTAGTATTTGTAGTGAGATCATGCAGCTTCGTTTTTTTATCAATTCCTTATATTTTTTTGACGATGTTAAGGTGCATGATTTTGTTTCTTTTATTTTTTCTGCTATTTATATAAATTTTAATAAAATCAGGTTTAACTGTAATTGAAAAGGAATGCTATATTAATCTATTAAAATCCAGCGTGCGAAATCAAGAGCAAGCTATTTATTAGAAAATAATAAACAATTCAAAGGAAAGCGGGACGCATGAACTAGGAAATTTCTTGTCGTTGAAATCTGTTACGCAGTCATGAAATTTCTCATATTTTTTATAATAACATGATTTACTATATTGAAAGATTGACAAAATTGTGATTATATACATGAATTTATATGAATTTACATGAATATATGTGAATATAAATCAATGCAAAATTAACTTAAAATATATGAAAAAGTATGGAAATATTTTTTATAATAGCCTATTATTATATATTATTTATTTGAATACTATTTTATTTTGATTTTGATATAACCTTATGCTGATTATTATGATATAAAATAAATATAATATTATTCTACCGTTTGATAATTGCCACTGATTTTTCACTGTCATGTTAATTTAACGTTTTACGTTATATTTTTAATCTAATTAATTTTATTCAAAATATATACTTTTGTAGTGATGTAACACCGTAATAATTTCATAATCTCATTATAAATTATGCGTGTCAATTTTTTTAAATTAAAATTTTTAGTCGGTTTTTATTAGGATATTAAATCTCCTCATAAACTTGTAATTTGTATCGGTTGAAAATAGTATGCTACCTTCATTTTCTGCACATTATTAAGACCAGCTAACTTCTCGCGCTTCCAGCAAATTAAGAATCGTAATAAATAAGATCGTCGCGACTTTCGGGAGAGCGCTGCGCGGTACGCAGGCGCAGCGTTTTGTTCATTCCCATCCCATCGGTTGCGGGTATGGTATGGCAGGGCGAGGGGTGGCGGGAAAACCTTCGACTCTGATTGGTGCAAGCCTCGACGCCCGGCTCCGCATTCCGCACTCACACACTCAAACATTACACGCAAGTGGGCTCTTTTACACAACCTGACACTTTCACGGATCGAAGTATTTTTCTCATAGAGATGTTCATCTGCTACAATCTCATCATGTGCTCTTAAAAAGCTGCCAAAGTGCTATATTTCGGACTACGTTTTAAGGGTTACAGTTGAAACTTAAGCTGTTAAAAATAAAACTGAATGGATTACAATGGGACAAAAGCCGATGATTTTTATATTATTTTGGAGATAACGATTGTTTTTTATTTAAAATAAAATGGGCATGTAAAAATAAGAGCTATGTCGAAATACAGCTAATTTAGTAATACATTGATAACATGTCGTATAAGTTGTTAAATTATGTCCCTTAAAAAGAATAAAAACAAGGTATTTTTAAAAATACAGATATATGTTGCATTTTAAAGTACTTACAACACTGAACACTTTACAATACTAAATCAGGTAAATAAAAATACGTCCCATTAATCTAACATTTACGCGATGGACAAGTCATGGGTTATTTTTACAAGTCATATTTTATAGGAGTGGTAGAAGCTCTGACTTAATATAAATGAATAAATATAATTATTTTTCATTACTAAAAAAATGCATAAATACTGTTTTTGGACTTTAAACTTTTTATTGAAAATTATCTGTCATATGGCAGATATTCTTTCCTTGCAAAAATAATTAATAGGTACCGTACAGCTGTAAATAAATAACGCCTCGATAACTAAAACTTAACCTAAAATGACTTGTAAATGCTTTTAAACTAACTCATTTGGTGTAAAATAACCATTTGCAAAAATCAATCCACTAATATCCATAAATATTATTTTTTTTAAAAATCTAAATAAAAAAACATGTTTTCTTGATTGACTATCGGTACATGGATCTACTCTTCCAGTTTTTGCTTTTAAATCGAAGAAAACGGAGTATATGTGTACATGTAATATTGAACAGCTATATTAATCAGAAAGGAAATTGTCAAATATGATACCAAATTATTATATCGATTAATACATAGTCAAAGCGCCTTACAATGGTATTCCATTGAACTGTGACGTCACACTGAACAATTACCTACATTTGCCCAAATTACTATGGTTTTGTTCGAGTTGTAATGACGAACGGGTACGAAAGCATACGCCGAAAATACTGTGAAAATAGTTTGGTCAAACACTGTCGTCGGAGGCACAATGGCGGGCTGTTTACGCCAAGCACACCGACGAGGCTAAAGGCGATTGTGTCGGCTCGCACTGACCAATTTGTCTGTGCGTGCCGCCCTTACAATGCATCCAATTAACGCCACAGCCCTAACGACGGACGCACACACGCGGATGGACACCTCCACTCCAGATTGGTACCAGTGCATTGATCGCAGCCTTTCCGGATCGAGCGACACTCAAAAGAAAAATGACTTCATAACACGTCGGGTTCGCCGAAATGCAGTTGTTTGTGAGATCCAGATTATTAAAGAATCATAACTAAATGGAGAATCCTAATTATAACATACTTATGCTTTCTTGTAATTAGGAATGTCATTTAATCATACATGCAAGTCATTTAAGAGAATAATATGAGTGACTAATTTGTCGACATCGAATAATTTCAAATAATTCAAAAATATATAGTTTTTGTTTAATTTTAAATTATTAGTTATCTACTTTATATCACTAGATTGCCTAAAAAAGGAACTATTATGAAATTTACAAATTTAAAATGATTAAATGGAAACTATAATTAAAAAAAATCAATTAAAAGAGAATATACGTATAATATAATTAGGACCTACTGAACTGTACGGAAAACCTTGATTATGATTGTAGACAATACAAATAAAAATTCTACATTTTTGATATCTTTATTAACTTTATCCTCATTTAGGAGACGACTGCTCGTTGTTGGAAATCCATTATCCTATTTAAATATAAGTAATATGAAATATACTGGCAACAAACTGAAAAAGAAAAATTATTATATGCAGTTTCAATTTCACAAGGAGGTATTATTGGTATTTTAATTTTAATTTTATTAATTCGTATATTTTTTATTTTATCATTAGGCAGGATCCAAAAAAACCTAT
Source organism: Micropterix aruncella (assembly GCA_944548615.1). NCBI lineage: Eukaryota > Metazoa > Arthropoda > Insecta > Lepidoptera > Micropterigidae > Micropterix > Micropterix aruncella. The sequence goes on along the minus strand of OX155955.1, from coordinate 12,022,750 downwards.
ATGAGCTTAACTTAGTGCGGACGTCTCGTGCGGTCCAGTTAGGTTAGGTCTTGTTATAAAATATTTGTAATTATGATGTTTGATTAAAATTTGACATTGTTTAATTGAAATTGTTTGATTGATTATGATGTTTGATAAAGGTTGATAAAAATTTGTTGAAAATCGTCTACAACTTCTTTTGATTTAGGCCTCTAGATCCTAAAGTCGAAGAAAATGCTTTTTTTTGATAACAAAAGCCTAAATCAAAAACATTTGTAAATATTCTTCAGTATATTTTTTCAAATGGAATAATATTATGTGAATAAATATTGTGGTTTCCAATTCATACTTTTTAAAAATATATATTTTTAAAATTTATTTCCTTGTTTTTGTGATGTACAGGTTTCCGGATAGAATAGAAGGATTTTATGTCCAAAACACTGTGTATAATAATAAATATGAAATAAATAAACACCAAAATCAACCTATTCATAAAATACGCAAGTTGGCACACTCGGAAAGCGTGAAAATTGACCGCGTCACCTGTTTCCCCCAATCCATCTCATCTGATTAATCGTTTGCGTTGGCCCAAAACCGATACGTGACGAAGGCTCTAACCGCAACAGATACCTACACGGAATGCGGCGAGCCCGAGATGAGGAGGTGATAGCCTAACCAAATCCAGCCGGGCGTCAGCAAAACAAAACGCCAAGATATGCTCGCCGAGAGTCCGTGTCTGTCACAACAAATCGTCCTCAGTGAGGTGTTCCGACGCGGCAGGCGTGTTGACACTGTCCCCTCTTTTTTCACTTTAATAATCACCGTTATATTAGCCCCACTATCGGAGACTAGAGCCATTTTTTCGTAGCTCAAGTGAACCGAGAGTTTGCAACGCGTTCTCTTTCAATAAAAAAGAGAAAACTATAACAAATAAAAAAAAAAAATAGTTATGCATCACGTATCTGTTTATTATCGCCGGGCTGATGAAAGTTCTTTCGATTTTGTAATAATAATAATTGTTTATTTTCAGAGAAATAAGCAAAAACTTAGCATACACAAAAACTACCCAAAAAAGATAATATCCGTACTAGATTCTTTTTATTTACCTATCAGTTTTTCTGTGCTTGCGTAATTTTATACTCGAATTAAAATCTATGATAATATTACACATTCATAATATTATTCCCTTTTATATATCAATTTATACCTATGGCTCCATATAATATTTACATACGTACTAATTATTTCAATATTATGAAATTGTATTTCATTCATACGTATTTATTAGTACTGTATAATAATAATAAGTAAAATTGATAGTATCTCCAATTTAATATAGGTTTGTCATTTTAAACAAGAATATGTCAAAATAATTTTTAGTAAAATATTTATAAATATGTAAATAATAAACAAATATATAAATATAATTACGATTATTCCTACCAGACCATAAGCGTCGGGTGTCATGAAGGAAATGGCAATAAACGAAAGCTTTGAAATTCGTTTTGAATTTCCTAATTACCGATAATTTCACAAATCAAATGTAAAATATTTTTAAGTTTTACATTACGCTATCATTTCGAAAGTGCACTTTTTGTTTTTAAATAAAAACGTATACAACTGTAATCATAGGTTGCATTACTAGACCGCGACAAGTAAAATGACAAACTTTTCTGGAATTTCGCGATATAGGGCGTATGTAGGTATGATACCACTATACAAGGTGTATGATATATACCACTATATGATACAATCCCAAAGTATACCACTATATGATACAAGCCCTTAAATTTAAATTTGACTATACCCATCAACGTTTTTCAGTTTATAATATACGAATTTTTTTTTCGTAGTCACAATTATTTTTAAATCCACATTCGTCATTATTGAGTAACTAATATTTTGGAGATACTCGTACATATATATATATATATATATATATATATATATATATATATATATATATATATATATATATATATATATATATATATATATATATATATATATATATATATATATATATATATATATATATATATATATATATATATATATATATATATATATATATATATATATATATATATATATATATATATATATATATATATATATATATATATATATATATATATATATATATATATATATATATATATATATATGAATGATCGTCATCGCGTTGCAAATCGATCATAGTTCCTCACCCTACAAAGGACCTCCATCCGAGAGCATCAAATAAGGATCAAATTTCAAAAAAGGTTGATGACGTCTATATGATGCGGTGGAGTGTGAACAGTAATCTTCGGAGACAAGGAAGTCCCGTCTTATTACGCCTGATCATGTTCGGGTATAATAATATACTATCACTGGCGCGAGTGAATTATCTCCTTACCTCAATGCCCAATCATGCGAAAATGTCGAGAATATACGATAAAACGAGGATTGACTTTCTTGCTGCCCGGACGTTGAAATCTCTTGTAACGTTCCGTTGGATATGCTTTAGGCGTAAGTTGAATTCCTGGAGACTTCAACGAACAGTTAATTTCTAAGTCATAGACTTTTTTTTCGGTTTACGATTATGCCATTTCCTACAATATAATAATATTATATAAGACATGATTGAAATAGACAATAGTGTATTTTAAAGAGGTCAGCGGTGTATTATATTGAATATATAAAAAAGTTATACCATATAGTAATATTTATTTTATACATGTATCCATATGTACGAGTATAAAAATATTGATTAAATACGTATAGGTACATATTTTGATGCGCATAATCCTCTTTTCTGATATCTTAAACCGCAAAACCCTCCTGGATTCGGAGTTAATTCGTCCGAATCCAAATGCGGCGGAGTGCACCTTCGTTTTTAGTCCGGAAGGCTATTGTAGTTTATTCCACATTATCAGGAACAAGAATCAACAACATTTCGATTAGTTACAATTAGTCTATAGTCTCTCAATATAGTCTGCCAATACTCAACCTTAGCCTGGAGGTTTTACAGTCAATAACGGTATCGTATTTTTTTTAAACTACAGTAAAAAAATAAAAATGACTGGCAGAATATGAAATAAGCCAAGTCCTGATATAAATAACCTTTTACGTGAATAATAGATATGTCCAAGTGTATGTCCAATTGTAATACAATCATTCTGAGAGTCGTAATTTATATTTATCTATATTATGTGATTTAATATTATATAATTGAACAAGGCATAAGGCAACGCAGAAATCTATTGAATTTCATTGTAACTACTTCAAAACTTGAATCGTAAAAACCAAAGTATATCATATAATATTCGCTTATTCGTAAAAATGCAAAATTTAAATAAAATAATATAATATATCCAAAGAAGAGAACTACGAAATCAAAATTAGAGCGATATTATGTAGGAAAATTCGATGTTGTGCAGCTTAAGAACATTAAACAATTTTATTCATATTATATGTAATATGAACAAAATTAATAATCTAATTTCTATATACTTAATTCATATTAAAAAATTGACAATATCAAAATTGTATACAATTTCATATTATTGTATTCTTATTATGTCATAACGTTGATCAAAACAACGATCTTATACTCAAGATATAAACTGGGGTTAAACTGAAAAAAGAACAAGATAAAAACTAGATATAATAATGGAGACTATTTATTTTTTATTTTATTTTTTATTTAATAAAGGAAAAGCACGATATATAATTTCCTGCAGCATTACAAAAATAATGTTTTTGGACCAGTAGCAAAAAATAGAACACACTGCAGCATCTTGGTCACTGCGTCAACTAGTACAGGCCTAGGCCTAACTAGACGTAGGTCTGTACTAAGGCAGGTGTACCAGGAAATATTTTACTTGTGCACACAAAAAAATATCAAAAATTCTAAATCAGGTCTTTGTCATAAACATCTTAAAAAAATTAATTTAAATATCATCAAATATGCAGATGCAGATATTCTTGTGCATATATTCAGATGCAGGTACTCTGGACTATATGCAGATATTCTTTGTTTTTGAGTTTCTAGAGTTTGATTCTAGAGTTTGGTAGATATTCTACCAAACTACTATGCATATGAAGGTAAAAGTCTGCTCTAATTTACTATGTTCAAGATTTTAATCAATTATAATTGATTGAAATGTATGCGCTATAATTTGTGATATGGGTGGAACGAGCGAGCAACATATTTTTTCTCGTGCTGTGCTTGGTAGGTACACGAATTCTAAGTTGTGAAATAGTGCTGGACAATCCAACCGATCTAATAATATTATATTGAGAAATATTAAATCTAATATTTTGCGCCTCTCCTTTATTGATAATTGCCGAGGTATTTATTTTTCTAACATTTTTTATGCATATATTTAATAAAAATATCTCTACACTCTAAATGCATTGATAATGCATCTTATAATGGCCATACTCTGCTTAAATATCCAAAATGACTACTGATATAAGGCGTTATTGTTGTTTATTTAAGTAAGTAAGTATTTATTTCCAAAATCCTGATATGGGTATAGAAATTACATTTCCAATAATATAATTACAAATTAAATTCTATTTTCAATTACACATACAAAATCTAGTTATTGAAAAAACATAAAAAATCAGAATCTTAGTAAGATAAATAAAAAAAACTACAAAAAATTAAGTAGTTCAGTAAGTGATAAAAATTAAGTAGTTCAGTGACAAAAATATAAAAAACCATAAAAACAGAAAAATATAAAGCATTCAAAGAGAGTTTTTTGTTTTGTTTTTTTTTGTTTTTTAGTAGTAACACATCTAGTAAAAAAATAATGTCATATTTGATTAGGATGTTAGCAAGAAATTGATGCGACATTATTTTTATGATTGACACAGTCGCCTAACTAGGCCTAGGCCTGTTCTAAGGCAGACTTTTAATGATGATATTAAGTGTGCACTGTCAACTTAATCTATAGTTAGTACTTATTTTTAAATCGACAAATATAAAACTACAAATATTTACGCATATACAAATATGGATAGATACTTATATACATCTATAGATAAAATATATATCCATATATGCACACAGTATCCATATATGTTCTAGAGTAAGAAACCATATTTATTAAGAATAAAACTAACATAAAATCATAAAGAAAACTATCAAAATATAAGAATCAGAACTAAAAATTACAAATAAAAATTTATCAAAAAATAATAAAATTTAAATAATGAAATTAAGATTCAATGATCAAAATCAAAGTAATGCAATAAGAGTCAGAAAATTAATTAAGAATTAGGAATACATATACAAATCAAAAATGAGACTAATATCAATAGATTTTGATACTCTTACAGAAATATAATCGGTCAAACAAAAAAAACTTTTAGGTCATATAAGCATTTCTCAAATAAATATTTCTTCGACTTAGATAAAACTGGTTTAATTCGCATACGTGTAATGTGCTCCCTCGCTATTGCGCCCTACAACAACAATAACGCCGTTAAAATAAATCCGTTTGTCAGAGACTATGGCGATAAGAGAGAAATAAATCTCGCCGGATGAGGGACGGCTTTTGTGATCAGATGGAACAACACTTCTCACTTAGCATACACTCAAAACGTGATTCAGTAGGCATCCGGATGATTTGTCAATTCTCGTTTGTGCGAGACTTTGTTCTCAAATATTAATTTGAATCATACTCCGATGACTATTAAGTTATATATAGATTTCTACATAAAGATGCAAGTAAACGTTATATGAAGTCTTTTGGAGATCGTGACTATAGATGTTAACTGCTTTGTTATATTAATTAATGGGGGAAGGGGGGGGGGGGAGAGGGGGTTCATTTCAATTAATTTAACAACACATTGTATAACCAAAATAAATATTTTAAATATAAATTTAATACGAATAGTTACACAATTTTTTAAAGTTTCTTTTGAATACAGTTTTATTCAATAATCTCCTAAATCTTAGGAGTGATTAATATGCTAAGAAATGCCAACCAAAAAAATATATGCGTATAATTAATATGCTAAGAAATAAATGATCAACCAAAAAAAAACGGTTTTTAATGTAACATATTCCATGTCAGAATTTCTTAGTCAATAAGGTGATAAAATTTATAAAAAAGATATAACTAAATAATACAATTGCATTTTCTTTTCAGTAAAATTCAGCAAAAATCTGCAAAACATTTATCGCAATCGAATAAAATATGAAATTTTGCTGAATATTTGCGAAAAGTTAACTTTGTGAAAGAAGTTTAATGCATTTAAATAGTTCTTCGATTTTAAACGTTTTTCGGATGCAACAGGTTACGCTTGTCGCTGAATGCTTAAATATGTGAAAATAATAATAATACAATATTTATTAGACTGATATCCTAACAAAAGCATTATTGATATTTTTGCCACGTATATTTCATATTTTTAGTGGTTTACAAAAAGGTAAATTTAATCTGAATGTATTTAGATATATTTTTAAATATATTTATATATAATTTATATTCATATAATGGATAGTAATTCAGTAATTGTGATTTTATGAAGTAATGTGCCGGACCTCCGAACAGAAAGTCTCGATTAAATAGAAACGCTTTAACCTGATTTATTTTTCAGAAATTTCAAATATTTTATTATCAAGGACGTTTTTGTAAACAGCATTCCCAAAGTAATTCGAATGGGGGATATTAATGTTAGTCATTCAACTGGCTTTTAGGGTCGATGCGACTTTGATCGCGCTTTGATGTTGAACATGTTTGACCCACAGCGACGACGCATTCGTGCGCATGCAGTAATCCTTGCGATATTTGAGCACTATACACTATTCATTATTTTGTGAATGTGTTAGTAAATTTTATAAAATGATTTGTGGACATTTAGCTTTCGTGAAAATGCACCTCATGAATGAAACATTAATTCTCTTTAGAAAATTTAATATTTATTTAAATTTAAGGATCAATTTTAAATATCCTATTTTTTAATCCAAGGCACCCACGATTTTTAGGAAAATTTTCAGGTGAACAAACTACAAAATTTAATATTTTGAAACCTCTTTTAGTAACCCGGTAAAAAACGGTTTTTCAAGTCGCGTTTGTATAGCCACTGAGACCATTCGTCCACTGTGTCGCTTCGCATCTATTGCGGGCCATTGCTTTTGGGTTGAGAGCGAGAAGGTCTTTGGATTACAAACTTAAATGCGAGGCGTTAAATCCAGGGAACACACACAAATCAAAACCGTACCCCTGAGTGCATCTTTACTCTCGTGAAATTGAGCTCACTTTTATGAATAAAAGAACAACGTGAACGCAGCTTTCCATTCATCTGTGGATAAACATATCGTACGTATTTATAGCTATATTAAATAGATTGAGATATCGCACATTTTATTACAAGTATTAATGAAAGCAATATATTAATGCTTTATTATTTAGATCTCTGTAAAGTCTTTGACACTCTGGTCTCCAAAAAATAATGTTCGTGAATATCACATCATTAATTTATCATTTGACTTGTGAAAGCTTTGTCAAACATGTAAACAACACACCTGGCATCAATTTCATTCACAAAAATAAGAAGGGTCCTCGAGCCACTCTCAAGGGACGTATTGATCATCGACTTCAACACAATATACCTTAAACAGATTACACACCCCCTCCCGATCTTACCCTCTCTTCCCCTTCCTCTGTTCAAAGAGTCCTCAAAGGGACTATCACCAGAGATATTATCGATGGCATAGAATGCAGATGTGGTATGTGCAATGGAATACATTTTACAGGACAGCAATTTTAAAGTTTGGATATCTGGTAATTTTAAGCTTTTATTATTATAGCTCCTATATTTATATATACTGTAAACTAGTTCATTGGCTAACACAATATAGGTAATTAGAATAATAAAAGTAAAATGTGGATGCTTAAATTTGAATTAATTACCTATAGGTGTGCACTTACCACTTCTGTCTACTGCTCTATTGTACATACCACAATTGTCTGCTTTTGATATCAGTTTTTTTAAAAGAAGAACATGAAAAACATACCTTTTTAGAATTGAAAAATATTTAATTAAGTTTAGTAAAGTACATAGAAGTTATTAAACAAGCATGGATAGTGCTATGCAAGATTAATCTGTGGCATTTTTAAACTAAGTGAGTTTACCTAATTAACAAAAACAACTCAAATTTTATTCCTCATCTTTAGAATCCACTCATCTAAACATGCGGGAACTTGAAGGCAGAGAATGATAAAAATATTCATAATCCCGTGGGATTACTTAACCATCAAGTAGAGACAATAAGTCCTTCTTCTTGGCTTCTGTGATAGTCAAGGTTTAATTGTATGTCTTATTTAATGTTATATCTTGCTGCCAATCCGCTGCCTGTAAGTTGAAACTATGATTGCAAATCACAATCATTTAGCAGAGAAGGAAACACAATTTTTTCTTTTTACCTTAGCACTTCTTGTTTGGTTAATATTAATTTTCATGAAGTTTTCTTCATTGAGGTCATATTTGTACATAATAATATTGGGCTTAGTTTTGGTAAATCGCAGCCATTTAATTTTCAGCCAATTCACAGTGTTTTTGTCATTATTTTATGTAGTATTGTGTACTACTTGATTGGTCAATAAATTAAAATCCTAAAAGTCACTGTTAGTCAAAACATTTACAATATATGGGTTTGGATTTATTCTAGCAGCAGAAATTAGGAAGGCCTGTGTGGTTTATTTTTTTAAATGTTTTCTAGCCCTTTCTATTGTGGCATGCATGGCATCTGCCTCCAATAGGAATGCCCAGATTCCATGTACTTGAGATCTATTGTCTACAGGTGGCTTAAATTATTCACAGCATATAACATTGCAGCACAGACATGTTCATTTCTGTTTTGGCCTCCTTATATATCAGAGAAAGAAGAAACATGAGTCACGGTGTAAGGCAATGACTCCAAATATTTAATAAACAGGTACCTATTTCATTGCTGCCTTTCTGAGCATTACATTCATCCCATAAGTAGCAGTAACCATCTGGAATGGTTTTCATATATTGTGAAATTATATGCATTCAATTTTCTCTTGTAATAAATAGCAGAATCATCTGCAAATGGGAGAGTCAATATACTTTGCAAATTAAACAAAACCAATCTGAATGTTTTACCATGATTCTCTTGTGCCTTAATTTTTTTCACATTGTTTCATTTTCATTGATGCATTTTCTCTGGCTTTATGTGCTGCCCATTAATCTTTCAAATCATCTTTATTTGATGAGGCATTATATGCATTACATTTTGTACACTAATCCTTTCTTTGGCTGATAAAAGCTTTTGCTGGATCATATGAATGAAAAATATCCTTATAAACATATAGGTCACTGGTTGCATTTCTTGAATTTGTTTTTTGTACAAACGATACATAATGCTTATATTTAAATTAGAGACCAAATTTAATTTCTTGCTGTCACGCCTGCAGCAATGGGATTCCATCCGTGGGAATGAGTTAATGTGAGATTTAACAGCTGCAATATTGCTCACTGATGTAGCATAGGCTGGTTCCTTGCCTGCTCTTTTGTCGTTACTCGAATATGTGGCAGTACTTGAACACTATCAAAGTATCTAATATCCTGTGACTAATCGATAATGTATTGCATAAAAACTTTGTAGAAACTCTTACCAATGCTCCTCCTGGTGCCCTGAAATGATATTGTTTCGATAGTTTCTTAGGGATTTAAGCATTTTGTCTCCATCGAACAACATCACCAGCGGTAATTAGTGATGATAAATATTGCTTTTGTTTGGTGGTATCACTTAAAGCCCGATATTCTTCAAATATAATTTTTACTTAAATTATTTTTAGTAATTTATTTAGATAGTTACCAGTCCCTGATTTCTCACATGCAAGTTCAACTAAAAAACGTCCTAGGCTAACCATATTTTCCTTCTTTTTACTAAAAGGCACTTGAATTTACAATAAAATTACACGGAAACCAACTAACCGATTCACCAAAGTGACAGTTGACAGAACGTCTGGGTTGTCAGTTAAGGTGGCAAAATATACAAAGTGCCACATACCACATTTGTACATTTAATTTGTTCACGTCGAATGGGGTAAGGGCACATGCAACAATTGATTCCTACATAATTTTCATTTTTAATCAATTTACCACATTTGATACATTAGTAAATCATAACTGGGACAACATACGCTTACCACATTTGTACGCAACAAAATTTAAGTTACAACGACCAACTCTGTGTACTTAACTCAATTTTGACAAAAAGTGTACTTACCACATCTGCGTTCTATGCCATCGTTATCATCATCATTATTGATATTGGCGATTCAAATCATTCAAATTCAAATTCAAATTAATTAATTCATTTTCAATTTTCATTTTTTAAAATTTTAAATTTTTAATACCTAACTAGGCGACCGCCTGTTCTAAGGTAGACAATTTATTTTCTTCATTCATATTTTAGAATTTCTCTAACATCATCGCACTTCATAAAATTACCCTAATAGCCTACATAAAATTCAAAACAAAATGTCATAAAAAATAAAAACTGTCAGTAACTATAGTGTCAGTGTCATAAAAAATAAAAACTGTCAGTATAATTTAAAATATATTTAAAAACATCTAAAATAGTCAAAATATCCTTACAAATGTTAAAATAATATTTAATGAATTTTAAAGAAAATTCCAGAGTTAATCAAGGTAGTAAATGACAATAAAATAATAATCCTGAGAATAATTAGGATAAAATATAGGAATAAAATAAAGGAATAATAGAGGAATAAAAAAAAAGTAATAATACATACAGGGATAATATTATAATACATAGTCACTACATTATTCTATCACTAAAACTAAAAAAAACTATTTCTATTTATACCTACTTAAACCAATGTTTTCATTTTAATATTTAATTATTTAACAATATATTCAATCAGTCAAACGAAGATATTTAGTCAATCTCTTTATAAATATATGTCATTTTTTTATATTTTTAATATACATTGGTCGGGTATTGTACAATTTGTGAGCAAGATACGAGTAGCTGGATTAGCCAAAAGCGAATCTCCTGATAGGAATTTCGAAGTTAGTTCCATTTGATCTTCTCGCCACACGGGTCTGCTGGCTTTCCTGTTGGTTTCCTAAGTCGCTCTGGAATTTAGTGAGAGATAGCAGTACAAATAGATTTCTTACACTTTACACCCTATACTCTCGGAAAAGGACATCAGAAGAATATATTTGCAGTTGTTTATTGACAACTCTCAGTATCATTGAGAATCTTCCCTACGTCAAGAATCTATCAGCAAAGGTATCTCTACCTACCGAGGTGTGGGCCCCCATTACATAACAGCGATGACACCAGGGAAAGTCCGCTTATTATACGTGATGTGAAGCAAAGTGTTTATGTTTGACGCTGTAGTAAATGCAGTACCTGTGAGTCCTAAAACACAAAATATGATGCAAAAAATATCGTGTCTATTTTAAGCTAGAACAGTGACACATTGTATGTCGCTTCAACAAAATAAAAGTTGGTAAAACGTTATAAACATATTGATAAGATACCTTGATAACATAAGATACCTTGTAAAACGTTAAAAACATAAATGAAAATTTATGATTTTCTGCCGTCCTGATGTATGATATTATTTTTGTTACGATTCGTTAGTGGTATATTAGAGTTGACCTATGTAACATCTAAAACATTGTATCTCTATTTATATGGGATAGAAAATCAGAGTGCGAAGCAAAAACAGCCTGGTGCCATAGTGGTTAGGTCGCCTGATATTATTGTATGGTTCTGAGTTCGATTCACGGCTGGGTTACACCATTTTCCGCTGGGATAAAATTAACGGAATTGCATTTCAGTCCTGTCGATCGAATGCAATAACAAGACACACACTTACACACATGTTACACGTTCAAATACATATAAACATTTCATAGTAGGGTTGGTTGGAAGAGATTGTCATATGATATTAACCCATTGTGAAATTTCACAATAAAGAGCATTAACAAACAAACAAAAACACGATATCCATTTCCCCTAAGGACGATGTGACTTTTAGCGCCATGGCACTAATTGGCCAGCACTTCATAATCCGCAAGTCGATCGGCGCCGAAAGTGTTTGCGGAAATTCCTCCCTTTTACGACAAGTAAAGCATTCGACAAGTATCGCCAATAAGGCAGCCTCTAAAGCGGCGAATTATCTTTACGCCTCCTTCGCCGATGAAGGGAAACGTCGTAAACATCCACGGAATGGCTCACCGAAGGCGGTGCTTTGAGAATCAACCACTTCTCGTCTCACGCAGAGAGCAAACGATGAACAATATGTGTAGTGGAACGGCCCACCAGAATAAAGGTAAATTCATAGCAATCAGAACATCGTTTTATATAACGATATAAGATTAAGTTGCATCAAAACGCTATTAGTGTGGATGAACGTAGTCCGAATGTTTCCATGCAACCTCGCGAGCATCACCAGTTTGTTTTTTTAGCAGCTCTTCAATCAGCTCCCAAATAGAAGCTTCTGACTTCAGACTAGATAACTTGGTCGGGTCGCAGGGCACCTGTTGCACTTGCAAACATAGTGCCTCTGCAGTTAGTTTATTGCGTACATTGCTATTAGCGAGTTGCCAACCCAAGATGTTACAACAGCTGTTGCCGCCTTGTCACCCTGGAATGAATCGCAAACACTTTGGTTCCCGTAGACAACATACAACCCGGCTAAGTCATAAGCCGGGCAGAATTCAAATCCAGACTGCAAGGCTTTTGGAAGGAGAGCCAATTTGGCTTTGGCCCTCGTGCCCTGCCTAGCAGATTTGGACGAATTCGTCGGGACTCTAGTCTGGTTCAAAGGAGCTTACGTGGCCTGTACCTACTGTTTGCGGAAAATTTGTCGAAGGTCTGTAGCGCCCTTTGCCCGCATGCCACTCGGGATAAGGAAAAGTGACAGTACGTCATCATCTATCCCCATTTCTTATAAAACGTACGTTTCCATACTCCCCTAGTAATTCGTCTGTTGACCAGACTTAGCTAATACCTAGGGCATATGCATGCAAGGACATTGGCAGTTTTTTTCTGGTTCACTGCAGATAACAACTGCCATCAACTGCAAGATAAAATGACAGGCAGAGTTCCCTGGGGTTTTTCAGTAAGAGCCCTTCAAGGAGGTTATCGGATGTAATCCCCTCTGGCGGGCCTTGGACAGAACACCACCTACACTTTTAAACAGCGTTGTATCTGATGGATTACCGGAAGATTCTGGAAACGTATTTTCCTAAGACATGGAGGTAGATATTGACCTGTTGCCACCTACCTTTAAAACAAGCCGTTGGATATCCGATCCCGGTGATAAAGGTGGGCGGGGCGACATGGGTTTTAATTGATCACAACTGATAGAGTAAGGACCAGTTGTATGTAAGGACTAGTCTTAGCAAAACTGGTAAGCAGGAAGCGAGGGACTCGTACTGTCTTGTTAGTGTCCTCGCTGTGTGAGGTTGGCCTATTCTGGGCAGTAGCGTAACTGAAAATATTTAAAATCGTGATATCTTTTGAATTAAACCTTTTTTTTAACCTACTCAAGCGACACCTTCTATTTTTAATTTGCAACTAATTTGTAATGACAATTTGTATGAAGGTATGCCCCTTTTGCGGACACTTAAGTAAACGAAACAACCCACTGGAATTTAACAACCCCTCCCCCCTCTTATACCTTCCCACCGCATTCGCGTTAATCAAAACCAGCTTACGCCGCGCCTCGGCGCCAGATATAAACGCGGGTTAATGATGTTCCGGGAATTTTGTCATGCGTTCGTCAATTTTACGATCCGCGAAACCAGTAACAATTTACAAGTCGTAAAAAGCGAGCTTATAAAAGCTCGCATGTAAGTACTTACCTACATACAATCTGCCACGAGACTCAAGAGGCTCTTTGGGAACGGAATTACCCGTTCATTTCTGATATGAATAAATAAATAAAGTGTGTAATTGGATAACTCGAAGCTGTATAAGAAAAAGAACTGCTTCTCCACCATTGTTTCCAGCTCTTGATAGTACGTATTTGCGTTAACACTTCTGCCATATAGCCAGAAGCTGTAATGGATAACACTGTCCTAGGGCCTAATGTTCGAAAATAGCGTAAATTATCTATATGTATATATATATATATATATATATATATATATATATATATATATATATATATATATATATATATATATATATATATATATATATAGTATATATATATATATATATATATATATATATATATATATATATATATATATATATATATATATATATATATATATATATATATATATATATATATATATATATATATATATATATATATATATATATATATATATATATATATATATATATATATATATATATATATATATATATATATATATATATATATATATATATATATATATATATATATATATATATATATATATATATATATATATATATATATATATATATAATTTTTTCAAATTGAAATTATGTTTATCACTAAATAAATGAAATGATAAAATAATGAAAGGGCACTTATCTGGTCTGTGGTGACCAGGAGTGACTCCACGCCTTCTTCTTCTCCTCCCTCAGTGTTTGCTGGTGCTTCCTGCTGTGGCACTAGAATCCGATTAAAATGGCCTCACACAGCGGCAACACAACAATGCGAGACGAGAATGAATGCTGGAAAATAATAGGCGATTAGTGTTTCTTAAATATTAATGATTGTTATAAAATGTATATCAATATTTCGGCTCAGCCGTCGTCAAGATATGTGACATTTCTGAAATCGAACAATTCGTTGAAAATTTAAATTCAAGGAATCGAACAAAAAGAAATGGATTAATAATATTTTACACGATTTAGTTAAGGTACCATAACCAACCGTGCAAAACGTTATTTTAAAATGAATGATTATAAATTAAAAGAAAAAGCATTTGATGATTATGATAATATGATAAACCTTATTAATTTTGCCTATTGAGACCGGAACCTTTGCAAGCGCCTAAAATATAAATATAAGCCAATTCCCAAGATTTGACGTCCCTTTCTTTTGCATTATCCCCAAGGCATTTTATTATTTTAACTTTAAAACATTGATCAAAAGATAAATTATGCGCCCTGGCATGCAAAGATATTGGGAGTTGGCTTTCATTTCCTACACTAGCCCTATGATTATTTAGTCTAATATTAAGTGGTGTTGTTGTTTCACCGATATAAAAGGCATCACAAGTCCTGCACAGAAGTTGATATACTATATTTTTTGAAATACAACTGCAATGAAAGGGAACCCTGTAACTATTAGTAGTATTTGGACTGGTAAAAAAAGGACTTAGATCTAACAGAGGACAAGTTTTACAACGTGGACGACCACAAGGTTGAAGCCCAAAAGTATTATTACCAATAGAGAAATTTTGATTATTTTTTGTTTTGTTTAATATTGATCTAATATTAGGTGGTCTGCGGAAAGATAAAATTGGCGGTGAATCTAAGAGATCCTTAGTGGATGCATCATTAGAAATGATGGGGAATAAATCAGATAATATATCTCGCAGTTTCTCAGCACCAGGAAAATAAGTGGTGCTAAGAAAGATTTTATTATTATTATTATTTTTATTTGAAGAAATTTTAGGTTTTGGTATATATTTTACTTCAGAGTTTAGAATATGTTTATCCAATAGAGGAGCAGGGTATTTTCTTTCAAGAAGAGATTGCTTTAGATTATTGAGATATTTATCTAAATTTTCTTTGTTGTTAACTAAACGGTGTCCGCGAATGGACATTGAATAGGGAATGGATCTCTTGGTGTGAAATGGATGACAGCTATCAAAGTGTAAATACTGTTCTTTATTTGTAGGTTTTATATGAATCGCGGTTTTAATTTTACCTTCGGAAATTGTTAAATCAACATCTAAGAAAGTAATTTGTGATTTAGAAATGGTATGAGTGAAATTCAAAGGGCCAAAATTATTTAGGTCGTCAAGAAAGGTTGTTAGAGTAGTTTGTCCGTGTGGCCAAATCATTACTATGTCGTCAATAAATCTATACCATAATATGGGTTTTAAATTTTGCGTTTGAAGAAAATTTTGCTCGAATAATCCCATGAAAAGGTTGGCATACGAAGGTGCCATTCGCGTGCCCATAGCAATCCCTTTAATTTGAAGATAAAATTCATCTTCAAAGGAGAAAGCATTACACGTTAAGACAAACTCGGCTAATTTGCAAAGAAAATCCGTAGAAGGTATTTGAGGATGAGGTCTCTCATCAAGAAAATAAGAAATGGCTTCCAATCCTAAATTATGAGGAATATTGGTATACAGGGATATGGCGTCAATAGTAACAAATAATAGGTCGTCTGACTTTGGAATTACAGTATTCTTTAAAATATCAATAAAATGATAGCTGTCTTTGATATGAGAATTTAGATTTTTCACAAAAGGTTGTAAAAAATAATCTACAAAAGCCGAAATTCTTTCTGTCGGAGAGTTAAAGCTTGCGACTATTGGTCGTCCAGGATTATTAGGCTTGTGAATTATAGGTAATAGGTAAAAATTTGGAGTTCTGATAGGATCAGGAATTAAAGTTTTAACATCTTCGTGTGATAATTTTTCATTTGATTATTTTGTTCAATATATTTTTTTATTTTCACTGCAAAATTTTTGTTTGGATCTCTAGATAGTTTTTTATAGAAAGTTTCATCTCTAAGTTGTCTCAAGCCTTCAGTAACATAGTCAGTTTTGTTAAGTATGACAGTAGTGGAACCTTTATCAGCCGGCAAAATGACGATGCTGGTATCCTTGCTAAGACTCTCAAGAGCTGCACGTTCATCTACTGACAAGTTTGATGTTGGCTTGAGGCTATTTAGAAAAGATGGCTGTGTTACTTTGTTTAATAAAATAGTAATAAAATTTTCTACCGGATGATTTTTTGGTAATGGAGGGGGTTCTTTATTGGAGTGTGGACGAAATTGAGCTAGTGCATTGTGTAATTTAATATTATTATTGTTATTCTTTTGATTTGAATGCCAAAATTCGCGCCATCTTAAATTACGACAAAATTTAACAACATCATTACCAAAACTAAAATGGTTCACATTTTGAGTCGGTGTGAAATTTAGACCTTTAGCTAATACTAAATATTCATTGTGGTTAATTACTTTGGATGACAAGTTTTTAACAGCATTTTTTTCTCTAGGAGATGGACCTTGTATATTATTAGAATATGATACTGATGGTGTTATACTGTTATTAATTTGGTTTACTAATGTGGCACGTATTGGTACGGAATCTGATACTAATGGAAATATATTGTTAGTAATTTGGTTTACTGATAGGGTGTGCATCGGAGAGGAAAGAGTACCTTGGTGAACTGCTGGGATAACATTTCGAAGTGAATTTGAATTCCTTGTTTTGTTAACATTGGAATGACTGTAATTTGAAATGGAAACTGGATTCAAAATGTTTCGTGTATTGTTACTTGGGATAATGCAAATTTTCTGAAGTTCTTTAGTAAATTAAGGAACTTTTTATCGTGTTTTAATCTAATATTTCGTAAATCTGTTATATATATATATATATATATATATATATATATATAATATATATATATATATATATATATATATATATATATATATATATATATATATATATTAATTATATATATATATATATATATATATATATATATATATATATATATATATATTATATATATATATATAGTATATAATATATATATATATATATATATATATATATATATATATATATATATATATATATATATATATATATATATATATATATATATATATATATATATATATATATATATATATATATATATATATATATATATATATTATATATATATATATATATATATATATATATATATATATATATATATATATATATATATATATATATATATATATATATATATATATATATATATATATATATATATATATATATATATATATATATATATATATATATAATATATATATATATATATATATATATATATATATAT